>AMYF01000146.1:0-79424 GCA_000315175.1 Herpotrichiellaceae sp. UM238 | reverse complement strand
GCACTGGACCCGATTTTACCACATTTTTCTAAAGATTACGCAGGACCCCTGTAGTTATTTTAGCCTGGGCTCGCGCCAGGGTTAATAATAGAAAATCGCTGATGTATGGTATTGAGTGCCTCATTCCCACATCATAGAGAAGTTCCAAGGTGCCAAGCAGGGAAGCACTCTCTGCAGATCAATAAGAAACCTAGCCAGTGTGAATACTGGGAACAAGGCCACCTTGTGGTGTATCGAGCGTGTTTCATCAGCTCAAGCGAGCCTGCATAACCTGGGCGAGGCGTCATCATTCGATCGCGAGAAAACCGAGTCTGCACGTTTCCCCATGTGTCATTGCGGTCTCTTGATGGGCTCACAGTTTTGTCGCTGATGCAGGTAATCCGTCAGGCACGCAGACCTGAGCGTTTCAGAGGACAACAATTATAGGGGAGCACGCAGTAATTGGCAGGCATTTGGAGGATGGGTACGCTGAGACTTCCGTTCGAGTGTAGCCTTGCAGGTGTCTGCCGCTAAAAAGTCAACCGTTCAAGCCACAAGTGCAGCTCATTTTAGCTCCCCAGCGATAGCATTTCGCCCTAAAATCACTAGCCTGTCAGCACTCCCAGCGCCGTGCGCCTGCAGCCTTTTTGTGGGCGTGGCAGCTGTCTGGATCCTGCGTCGTGCCCGTCTGTCTCACAACTTGCAGGCTCGCACACCAGAGTAAACACTGCTCCATACTCACTGCTCAACCCCCTTCAGTGCTTTACTTTGTGGCTATTGGGACGACACGTGCGTAATCTTCACCGCGCTTCACTGCAAAGCTAGACTACACTCCCTTCAGCAGCATTTTCTTCAAGCGATACACTTCTCGATTCAAAACACGTCTTCACGTCCCACCCACGGCCAATCCCAACATTTGGTGGAAACAGGCGCTTGACCTACCTACACCCTCGACTCCACCCTTATGTCTTGCATCAATTGAGACGCCCTCACGGTCCGGTACCTGAAGACATCGATATCAGCTTGCGCAAGCTGATTACACTTACGCGAAGATCAGCGCTCGAACCCGAGAAGGACTGAGATGAGCGCTTGACTGCTCCTCCAATAGTCTTTGAGAATACAGGAGAATTGAATTGCACCATTATTGTACAGGACTCGAAGCTTGACCGGACGCCCGAAACTAGCTGCAAAGAGTGCCAGTCTGATGCCAGCAGGCACCAAAGGTGCCATGGCTAGCCCTCAGCCCGTGTCGCAGCCCTCGCATCGAGGGGCTCCTGTCTCGAACAATGTTCAGCAAGCCGTATCTCCTCCGTCAAAAGAGCAGCTAAAGTCATGGTGGACAAAGTTTGGCAGGAAAAAAGATAAACCTGAAGAGCAAGGTCAGTCATGAAGATATGATAACTTAGGCGCACGCCCGTTTAGCTTGCGCGCCCATGTTTTGGGGTGAAAGAAAGAAGCTGACTTTTGCGCAGCACCAATCAATCGCGGCATCTTCGGTGTTCCGCTTTCTCAAAGTATCCTCTACGCAAATGTCGCCATCTCTCTCACCAATGAACAAGGCGAGAGCTTCATCTATGGCTACGTTCCAATCGTCGTTGCAAAATGCGGTGTCTTCCTCAAAGAGAAAGGTCAGTCGTCCCCGAGCATGTCGTACAGCAAATGCTGACATTCAGTCAAAGCAACGGACGTGGAAGGTATTTTCCGGCTCAGCGGCTCCGCAAAACGCATCAAGGATCTTCAAACCATCTTCAATTCTCCAGACCGTTATGGCAAGGGCCTGGACTGGACTGGTTACACAGTCCATGATGCAGCTAACATCCTGCGACGATACCTGAACCAGCTTCCCGAACCCATTGTACCACTTGATTTCTACGAGAAGTTTAGAGACCCACTCCGAGCTTACCAAGCAAAGATTGGAAATGATACTCAAGCACAAACCATGGAACATGAAGAACATAGCAGAGCCGTCATTTCGTACCAAAAGCTGATAACACAACTACCCGCACTAAATCGTCAACTGTTACTGTACATCCTCGATTTGCTGGCAGTCTTTGCCTCAAAGTCGGACCTCAACAGAATGACTGCCCAAAATCTGGCCGCAATATTTCAGCCCGGAATCATTTCACACCCGAATCATGATATGGCGCCAAATGAATATCGACTGAGTCAGGATGTTTTGATCTTTCTGATTGAGAACCAAGACAATTTCTTGATTGGCATGACGGGCACAGCCATGGATGAGAAGACGAAGGACGAAGTCAAGAGCGGTCCGCCGTCCGTCAAGACACCTAAAGCCACAACCATCGGTCGGTCGGCCTCGACAGCAAGCGCTGGTGCCGAGAGTTTGCGCAGAACAGGCGGCGTACGACGCAATGCATCTTTGTCATCCCGAAACTCGAGAGACCGAATTAGCCCGAATGTGTCGAGTCCTGGAACGCCGGCTTCGCCATCGGCGCTGGGTGGCAGCGTCGGGAGTGCCGGTGGACTAGGTCGAAGCAATACTGTGCCCTCGAATCGATCTCCTGCAATGTCAGGACACCGATTTCAGAGAATGTCAGAAGCCAATCCGCTAAGCACACCGACCGTGAGCACACCTGCGACTATTCCAGGTTCTCCGCCAGACGATCAATCCCCAGCCAGTAGTTTCCCAGCTTCCTCAGCACTCGAAGGAACAGACGTTCGGCTTCCCAATGCACAGCCGGCTTTGGATCAGCGACCACCAGCAATTGACAGTAACCAGATTCCAGAGCCATCGGCGTCAATCGCTGCGGCACAAGATCTTCGACCGGCGCAGGATACGACATCGGTGACCCCAATCAATGGCAAGCAGGGCAGAGAACGGAAGATATCGAATCTGCTGTCGATATCACCAATTTTCGGACCTTCCGACCAACACAGAGACCCAAGTCAACGGCAGCCAAGAAAGCTTCAGAAGCGTAGGATACCGGGCAGCTTAAATGAAAGTGCACAGAGCTCTCAAGCATCGCTCAATCCTGACGAACCGAATGCTTTCCACACGCCCATGTTGACTCCGAGCAACCTACTCCAAGAAAAGCAGAATCCGATCGAAGGCATCTTTCATGCTCCACCACAGGACGTCAGAACGCCCTCAAGTGAGTACCCAGCAGATGCACCAACCACTTCACCCACCTCACAAGGAACTCGTAATGCTAGTCGAGCTTTGGCACCACCTCAATCACCCACACCATCTATACATTCAAGAGGGTCTGCAACAGACCCCTCGGAATTAGAAGGGCTAGAGGATCCAACTGTTCGCGGGGAGAGACGAAGATATCGATTCAGATCATCGAAGCACGATTCCATCCCTCTAGCGCCCCCACCACCTATTGGAGAGAACCCAGGAGCTGGAACAAGCAATAGCTCGCTTGGATCTAATCGACCAAGAAAAAGCTTCACGGGTGATTCACAACTCACACAGTCGAGCAATTTGGATAGCACAGGTCATCCATCAGCCATGAATGTTTCGAGCCGTGAGTCAACAGAGCTCCTGAATGCACAAAATCCTGAGGCCGAGAAGAAGGGCTTCTTCGGCAGGATGAAAGCAAAGATGCAGCAGTCGAGAGACGAGAGACGAGATGAGAGAGAGAGGGCAAAGAGTCCTCCGAGACTTCAACCGGACCAGGTAAACTCGCGGGGCAGCCTGTCGGTCCTTGCGCACGAGCATTTCTTGCCAAGAGGACGGTCCTTTGACAAGCCTCGAGAAAACTCTTTGCCTATCGCACCAGAGCAACGGGCCCACGAAAGGACAGGCTCCAAGACACCTGTGCCGTCACAACAAGCACCACCAACTGTTGCATCTGCGTCAGCGCCTGTGTCGGCTGCTCCTGCACCTGCACAAGCTTCAGTGACTCAAACCGTGCCATATTCCGCGCCTGCCGCACAGGGGCCTTCAACGGCGCCGCTTATGACTGCCGCACCTGGACCTGTCCCGATTCTCGCTCCGACAGCCGTGCCGGGAAGCACACCTGCCGCCAAGGTAGAGGTAGGTACAGTCCCAGCTCCAGCTCCAGCTCCATTTCAACAACCAAATGGAGTAGAGCAACAACCGCAAATAGCGACGGAAAATGCAGAAGGAGATGCGAAAGAGGGACGGGGAGAGAAGACTACCGAACCAAGGCAAACCGCGGGAGAGGTGCAGCAACCGGTAGCTGACGTAAAACCAACACAAGCACAGAAATTGGAGCAGGCAGAACAGAGGGCACCATGAGGAGGAAAATTTTGGATAGTACGAGAAACTCTTGGTACAAATCACGGTGTACTGTGATATTGTCAAAGTGCCACCGTGTTTTGCATAACGAAGGGAGAAAGTAATTATGGTTGGACTATCCGGCCCTTAGCATAATGCGAAGTGAATCCTAAAACACGTTCTGCCGCGGCAGTCCATTGCCGCTGACCGCTAGTCCAAGCGTCCGGTCTCGACAAGCTGATAAAACCGAGCAGCACGGTTCGTTCAATAGTATGCTAGTAATGCCTGATGGCCTGATTGTTTCGATCAAACAGTACAAACCTCGACCGGAATTGGAGAGTGTTTTCTCTGCTCCACCAAAAGTTTTCCAAAAGCAGTGCAAGCACTCAGTCTGCAGCTAGATTACAGCACGTGCAGCATAGCATTCAATACATTTGAAAACTCCAGGGTTGTACGCGCAGGCCCGCGTCGTCACTGACCAGCGTTACCAAGCAAAGACCGAACAACAGAGAAGCTTGACAACCGTCCCGCGCGCGCACAACTGCATACGTCCCAGATCCAGCAAGAGCCGGCGTTTAATACCCTGCCCCCAACAACATGGCGAAAGAGAAATCACTCTCCAAAGAAGAGCGCAAAGCCGCGAAGAAAGCCGCCAAAGCAGCAGAGCCCGGCGTAGTCGAGTCTGCGGGCATCAGCAAGGAGAAGAAAGACAAAAAGGAAAAGAAGGAGAAGAAAGAGAAGAAGGCGAAGCTAGCTGAGAAGCTGCTCAGTGAGGTTGAGAAGGCAGATGGCGCCGTGGTGGAGGTGAAAGGGAACAAGAAGGAAGTTATCAAGGTGCCGGATGGGAATGTGGGGGCTGACGGGGAGGTAGTCAGCGAGGACGAGGCGGAAGTGCAGATGGAGACGGATGCGAAGGGTGCGGTCAGGCCTGTGGGTGCGCTTGTGCCGTTTGCGAATCCGCTTGCGGACGAGAAGGTCGCGAAGAAGGTTTTCAGGGGCGTGAAGAAGGGTACGTGTTTCTGTCGCGCGTTGAGAGGGGTGCAGTTGTGCTAATGAGAGTTTTTCGCAGCTGCGGCACAGAGGACGTTGAAACGCGGCGTGAAGGAAGTCGTCAAGGCTCTCCGAAAGTCACAGTCTGGCGGCGCTGGCGAGTCGTCGCCCGTTGGGATCGTGGTGCTGGCGGCCGATATCAGTCCCATGGATGTCATTTCGCATATCCCCGTGTTGTGCGAGGATCACAATATTCCGTATATCTACGTGACGAGTCGAGCGGAGCTGGGCATGGCTGGGCAGACGAAGAGGCCGACCAGTGTGGTTATGATATCGCGGGATGTGGTTAGTAAGAAGGCCGCTGAAAAGAGCGAAGATGGTGAGGAGTGGAACGAGACGTACAAAGGGTTGGTGAAGACTGTAGAGAGGGAGGGACGGCATGTCAAGGTATGATTGAAAGACTACAAACCCTTGCGGTGTTGGACATTATGGAAGGTAACCCTTCGCGTCTTCGAAATACGGACATGGTGGCGTTAAGGGCGTTCGTTGCAAGACCAATGTTGAGGATACCCACGAACCTATGGTTGATTTGCCTGGATTATCAAGTGAGCCTCAGCCTCTACGTGGTAGCTTTCTCGTGTTACACTTCCTCGATTTCTACACCACCTTGCGCAGGTGACTGCCAGCGCATAAGGACCGGAACTCACGCAAACCTGCTCTCAGCTTTTGTCTCTGCTGATGCGATCGTGTAGACCACGCTGCATGGCTCAAACGATGGTGTCCCTTTCTATCGAGTATCCTCCGTGGATATAGTAAGGAGCGAACCTCCGTTGACGCAAGGGATGACGAGGGGAACGCACAACAGCAAAAGCGACGCTACTATGAGGAAGTAGACAGCCTGCCACAATGCGATAATGGACATGCTTTAGCTGTGCCTTCTAGCGATCAGGCCGATTCTTCTTCTATAGTGCACGCTGTGAGATAGAGAAGGACATCTCAGGGCATGGAGGAACGCTGCCTGCTTGAGACCTGGCTTTGACCAAAGAATGTAATTCAGCATCAGCAAACCCAAGATTACAAGTGCGAGTCGGTGCAAAGCAGTCGTCTCCGGTCTTCAGGAAGCGCGAATATGAATCTCGTCGTGATAATGAGGACTTACGACAGCTTCGAATGCTTCGCCTAAGAGGTGCATTTCTAGATCACTCAACAACATGCCTGGGTGGTGTCATGATGTCCCTTATGAGTGGAAACTCGTCTCGCTTTCCACGAATGTACATCGTGCAAGCACCCAAGTCATCCTCAAGAGCTTCCATTCCTGACCGGGGCCTTTTGTCTTCGAAATACACACCTCCCCTTCTGTCGCTGACGAAGTCGACCACTAGCTTAAAACTGTCTGCTGACCGAAGCAGCGCGAAGTCGGAATCATGTCGCAAGGTGTCAAGGATGTCGCGCCAAAACCCACCCTCAAGGCTACAATCATCGATACGTAGGTAGAGGAGACTCGAAGTGTATACGCGAAGCAGTTGAAGTAGTGAAGCATAGCGGAGAGTTGAGTAAGTAAAGGTTATGGCTTCCAGATTGCCGAAGTGCCGTTCCGAATGGCTGCTAATTGAGACAGCGTCGAGCGGAGAGTCAGGGTAGCCCGACATGCCTAGCATCATAGCCGCTGGATCTGCACCATCAATGTCAAGGTAGACCTTTTCGACATTGCGCGCCGCCCTAATCAATCGTGTGAGGTTCCCGAACGAGGGCGCCTCGTCTTTATCGGCTAGAGTGTCATAGCCATCGCCACTGATCGACAACGTAAGCGATCTCAGTGACTCGAAGCGTTGCTCTAAGACGTCTAGCTCTTGTGTCCACTGACCAAAGAAGTGGTCGCAAAAGCCTCGGTGCAATGCTTCGTCGTAGACTGGAGCGGCCTTGACAGCGAACTCCTCGAGGCGGATGTGAGGAGAATTAGCTAGCCCGTCGCAGATAGCTTGAATGCTTCTAAAGGACCCGAACGTGGACAGTTTTTCTCGTGCGTCGGGCTCCAAAGTAACCCCGCGAGTTGCTAGCCATTCCGAGTTCCAGCGATTTTGAGGACCCAAGAGCTTATGGGCGAAGCTCTGAGATTGGACTAGACGGACTGCAGGGGAGATGCTACCTGGTGTAAGGTGGGGGTAGAACTGGCTATACCGTTCAGGCTTGAATGTAAGTGTGGTAAGCTTAATGGACTTTACGTTGGGCAGTTTGGATGCGAGGGCGTCTTTCAAAGCTTGAATATCAAGGCCATGAGATCGGATGTGTAAATGGTCAGCAACAAAAGCCTTCCAGAACAGGTAAGCATCTCGGTCGTGGCTCAAATTGTCATAGTTGTCTGGCGGGGTGGGAATGATCACAGGCCCCATGCTAGGGTGGCATCCATCACGGCAATGAGTCCAATAGTCACTGCTCAATGCTCTCTCGTCGTAGGTTGAATCGTCGAAGACAATGTTTCGCACTCGTTGGCGTAGAAAATCATTACTGACAACAGAATTGAAGATCTCTAGGTCGATTCTATTGGACGAAATAAAAAGTTGATCACTCCCGTCGAAGAGATACGGCAAAACCGCTGACCGTACGACCTTTGAGCACTTGCTCAGTGTCTTCAGATCTTTCACGGACAGCTCGCACATAAGAGTGTCTAAGGCGGTGCAAGCTGCCTCATTGAGGTACTGGAAGAGGTCAACAAAATTCATGGTAAAGCGAACAGTTGCTTCGGAAGCCCGTGGGGCGATGACTGTGGACGTAACAAGACACGGTCTTTTTGGGTGTTACAAAGCCTATAAACGAGTATTAGAACAGTCATTGATCTTAAAAGCAAGACATGGATTTCTCGTCGTTCCAATCCCACTTGGAACTTTTGTTAGTCATTAAACCCGGTCAAGACAGCACGGGACCCAGGAGGGGAAGACTTTGGTTCGGGATAATAAGTCGTTCTTGAGGTCAATTAGCTTTCTGGATGGTCGACGAACGCGAGGACAATTGCAGGCGAAGGCCTTCAGCTTCTGGGCTTGCGTGGGCCAGTGAAGGTATATGCGATGACAGTTAATCGTCCCATCGCGCATGAATTTCAAAGGCGCGATACTATTGGCGCGGAGACCGAACTTGCTAGCGGGCTCGCTGGCAAACCCTTATGCGAGCCAACGTTCCTGCAGCGGAACGGCCCCCATAAGTCTGACGATCCCCCTCCCCATCATGATTGACCTTGTGCATTTTCCTGAACCTAAAGAACACTCAGGGTTTCAATATTAACTTATCCGGAAGCGTGTTGACGTTCGTATCAACTCCAGGCCTGTCCGAACGACAACGGCCCTCTTTCCGAAGTTTGTTAAACCAACATAGAGTCCTAGATAACCCTCTTCTACAAGCCTGTACAGTACCAGTAGCCGAGCCATATCGGAGAACAGTCACTCCCCCGCTCCCGATTTATAGCTGGTGAAATCTTCCGGAGTGATCGCACGTTCGCAGGAGATTGGTAGCAGTGCGCAGTCTTTTGCCTGGTAAAACTCTTTTCACCATCGATACGATACACGCAATGGGCAGAGAAGGAGGGCAGGGCTATGCAACCAGGGGAAGATGCGATCTAGTCAATCTACAGGCAGGTGCGACCGGCGGTGTGTGTGCGCGTCTCCGCAGACACTACTGGTCATTTGTCGGACGCAGAAGATGGCAAGATCTTTTCTGAAAAGGTGACGGGCGATGGAGTATCATAGCTCAGACGCTGGCAGTCTCTGGAAGGAAGACATTGAGGACCGAGTCCTTCTGCGCAAATGCATGAGGATGATTCTTCTTTCATCACATCTGGAAATGAGTTCGGAGTGATGTGCTTCGCTCAAGTAGACTCGGAGCCTCTAAATTGCCTTCCAGAACGTTACAGCACCGATTGACTCTTCGTACTGTCATGTCGCAGGTTCCGCTGCATCGCTCAACCCCAAATCCCAAAATACAACTTCCGTCTCGGCCGATCCTCCTCTGGCTTCTTCGCCCCAATCCTCACCAACCGTTCCTCTTCCTCCCTCGCTTCCTGCTCCTGCTTCATCCTCCTCTTCTCCTCCCTCTTCGCCTTCAATTCTTCGGCCTCGACCCGTTTCCGTGCCAGCAGTTCATGCACATCCTCCCCTGGCATCTGTCCCGCCTCCGTCATCTGCGCTCCAAGCAGCCCTGGTCTAAATTGCCCGCCTCTCTCCCTCTCCGGCCTTGTCAACCCATCATCCCATTCCACAAGGCCCCTGACGTCCGGTCCACTGACCTCATCAGCGTCAAGATCCTCCATCCCGTGCGCTCGACGGTACAGGCGCCGTTTTTGGGCATCGAGAATGTTTTGCCGTCTGTGCTCGGCGGTTTGCTGTGTTGTGTATTCGTGGTGGAGGCGCCAAACCGAGGCGAGCTCGGAGAAGTAGTTAAGGGGGTTGAAGAGTACCATATTGAGAGGAGGTATCAAGTGAGCGTACGGGGATGTTTGAGACCAAGTGGTAATTAGGCTTGCTGCTGCCAGGGTGAGGAGAGTGAACTGTAGGTGGATATTAGCAAGTAGGACATTGCACAGACAGAGGAGTTGAGCATGGGTTGAACAGGGTCCCTAGTCGAGTTTCCGCAGCAAGTAGTCCAGCGTGGAGTACGTTGTGCACTGCTAGGATCACTTTCTGTTCTCCTCCTTCACTCCTCACGTGTGGCATGAACGTACCAGAGTAATGGCAACATGTACCCATCTCGTTGTCAGAAACCAATGCATTGTTGTGCCTTCGTTGGGAAACATGTGCGGGTATTTCTTCGTCTGACTCCTCTGTCTTTCCGCCTCGCTCATTCCCTGGTTGTACGCCGCTCCAATTCCATACATCGCGGTCGTAGACCGCGCGTTGCGTCTGGATGCATGAGATGGTGGCCGAAACCTATCGGGCTTTTCGAGCACGGTGTGCTTTTCCGGTGGAGATGGTTCAGAGGGCGAAGATGCAAAGCGACGTGTCGCATGCGTTTTCAACGGAAGGCTATAGCTTGCAGGGTGCTGTTGACGTGTTGAACTAGCGCTAAAAGGTCCAAGACTATTGCGTGGCCGTACGAGGTGTTGCAATAGTCGGCGCGACACCGCTTGCTTCACTGCGCAGTCCATGCTGTCTGCACCTTGAATTTGAGATAGATCGAAAGTCGCAGCTCGTCTATTGAACTACCTGCTGTGCACATAGCCGTGTCGGGCAACAAATTGGAGGAGTTGCAGTCGCAATAGCAAACGGTGCAAACTTTCGGTAAGTATGCGACGGATCTGCGATGATCGTGCTGCAGACTAATTACTTAGGAGCACAAAGTGAGGACGATGGCCACATCGCTGTAATGATGTGCTAGCTTATGTTTCACGGTGACGATGACAGTTGGATGCATGGAGTGGAAGATCAAGATTGATGTGATCAGAGGGTAGAAAACCGTTGTTCTGTTCATTACCTGCTCAAATATCTGATAGCTGGGTATATATGCCTACATAGACCTGGATCTCGCGATCCCTGCAGTGTCCATACATATGTATCCCTATCTGTACAGTGTGTTCTCCCTCTTTTCGCCGAAATTGAACAAATAAAAAATAAATATGCTTCAAAAGCCACCTAGAAGCGAGAGCTCAGAGCACTCGAACCCTTAACATGTACACTCCTGCGTTGGTGCCTGCAACTCCTAACCGGTGTTTCAAGCCTCCCATTTCCGAGAGCTATGCCTAGAATTACTTCAACGAGTGCGGTGGTGCCCAATATCCATCTGAAGGGGCGCAAATCAAAATGAGGAGATTCCCTGCTGTAAACACCTTCGATGCAGGGAAGTATAGTCGCTCTTAGCTTTTCGTACATGGATATCGCGGATATCAACAACGTCTATGGTGAGGTCGATCAAAAAGGACTTTTGGGTGTGTGGTTCGTGATAAGCGGATGTGGCGAGACGCCAAATTTTATCTGTGGTTCGCAGCTGCGTTCAGAGCAAATATATTTGCGGCCGTTCGCGACGCCCAGTCATTGTCTTCATACGGTGGTGTGGGCCAATGTGATGGTACATGCTCTTCTTGTTTGTGCTGAGTAATGTTGAGTGGTTTCGAGGGCGTCTGAGTGGAGTACCCAAATTGAACTCCGTCTCGGTTGGCAGAAGGAGATGGAGTGAGACAAGCGTTCTGCAAAGCCGGGTTGGTCGCGACATGGGTCATGTTCTGTCGATCGACATCTTTCTGAAGGGAAGGCTGAAGAGTTAGATGCCTGGCAGCCCGTCTGGCACCGGAAAGTGCTTCATCCAATAGCTCATCTTCTTCCGCGGGGATTTCATACTGCTGAACAGTATGTGACGAAAAATGCAGCGGCTTCCTGTTTCGACCTGGAGCAGGCGTGGTCGCCGAAGCAGGGTTATCGCTAGACCTTTGCGATCGACTCCGAGGAAGTGAGAGCGTCCTCTTTAGGGGACCTGAGTTGGCAATTTGATTTGGTGCTTGCTGCGGCTTGGCTTTCTCTTCGCTCTTTTCAAGGCTGTACCTGACATTCTGTAAAGCTTTGTCCAGATCCAGGAAATCTGTTTGAGATTCAGGTATGACGCTGTCCACCATCATGGACGACCTGTTAGACCATGGAGCATGCGCTGCCTGTGCCTCGATATCGTCGCCCCCAGGTGAAGCAAGACCATGCCGACCGGAGAAGCGTCGCGCTCGTTTGCGCAGATGGGAGAAGAAGCTTTCCTTCTGACCTGAGGGTGGAGATGCCAGACCACTGTTCCCATTCAAAGCTCTCTCGGCCTCTTGACGGTAAATATCCGGATAGTGATTTCCGTGAGAGTTCACTGACAATTGTCTGCCAATCTTCTTGGACTTGTCTTCGGACGGTCGTGGGATTTTCGAGTCTGCTTCTTGTCCGGAAGTCTGGTCTGCTTGGGCATTGACAGTGTTCGGAAGCGGTGAGATCGGCTTGATAGATGGAAGAATAGGCATTGGAGCCCCAGACGCGGGAGTGCCCTGCCAGGTAGCACGTTTGTTCGCAGGTGGCCTTTGCTTTGCGTGGTTGTTCTCTGCCTGCTGCGTTGTGCTGACATCATGTTGTGGAACGGCAGGTGCGCTGTCTCTGGCGATGAGTGACCTTCTGAACCAAGAAGGTTTCGATGTCAATGTAGGTTCTGTTTCCTTGGACCTGAAGCTGAGATCTGAATGTTTCCTGCCGAGCAGGCGTGAAGAACTCTTTGGTCTCAATGGGTCAACAGCATCAACAAAGAATTCATGGTCCATCGCTTGAAGTGAAGTTGGCCGATTTTTGGGGTCCCACATCAGGCACGAGGCGACGAAATTGCTAAACGATGCAGGCCACTGAGGAGGTTGCAAAATTGTCTCTATGGCGTGAGGAGCCATCTGCGGAATGAAATTAGCCCTTGAAGTACATTGACAATAGATAATATTTACCTTTGGAAAAGAGAAGCCCAATTTTTGGGCCAGTCGAGTCCCTTCTCTCCACTCACCACCACCTACTCGAGAGCCTGTCTTTGTATACCAACTACCAGGGCTTCCCATAATCTCGCATATCCTCCACACTTGATCTACTTCATTACTACCAGGAAACAAGGGTTTCAAGGTAGCGACTTCAACTGCCATTGCTCCTATGGCCCAGACATCGACTGGGGCGGAGTATTCGCCAGCTCTTAGCAGAACTTCAGGAGCTCTGTACCACCTAGTGGAGACGTACGTTGTGTACGGGAGCTTGGACTGCGTTTCCCGGGCAAGGCCAAAATCAGCAATTTTGATCGAATAATTCGGCGGAGTCGACGGGGGGGTCACTAAAGCTGAGTATCGGCTGAAAGCTGAGGAAGAAGAGTCGTGCGGTACCGAGGTGGACACCAGGATATTCTCTGGCTTGATGTCACGATGGAAGAAGTTGTGAGCATGGATGTGATCTAGACCCGATAGGATCTGATACAGAATGCTCTTCACACTTCTCACATCCATACATTTGTGATCCCTGGCCTTCATCAATTGGTAGAGGTTGCCATCCATGTATTCCATGCAAATGTGAAGCTTCTTACTGTAAGGATCAAGGAAAATGTCAAGAGCTCCAACCAGGTGTGTGTGATTTGGTAAGGTCTTGAGGAAAATGACCTCTCGTAACTCCAAACACGGTGTGAATGACTCGAATGTCTTCTTCATGGTTTTGATAGCAATCTGCTGCATATTAGCATGAAGCAGCCAGCATCTGGACTGCACTGACCATGGTGCCTCGCCGGGCAACGTTAGATCCATTCCCTCTCACGCGTGCTAGAGCAACACTGCCAAAACTACCGTCTCCAATGTCCTTTATCACCTCGAACCGATCTTCTAGCGCCAGGTGCGTGTATGACGCTGGCTTTTGGCCATATTCCGTTACCACAGTCATTGTAACGGTGCGTCTTCGCGTGTATTCCAAGCAGTTGGGCTAGTCGTGCCGTAGATGCCCGAGAGACGTAGACCCTATTCAGATCGACTGTATTCTTTTGTGGATCTTTTATAACCTTGTCATTCTTGCTTTAGTTTTACGTTCGTATCGATGATCGTTCAATTCAATTTAATGTGCTGTAAGACGACGGACTCGGGGCTTGACGTATGCGTTGACGATTCAGTAAGTATTGTTGAGAATCAAGTAGCGAGCGTGGGAAAGAAGTCGTAGCGTCGACACGAAGGGCAATGAGAACAAGATCAACCTCAAGCTCGAGCTTGTGTCGTGAGGGAGAGGCCAGTAGCTAGCGCTGGTCGAGAAGGAGAATTACGGAGTAGTCGTCTTCTGGAGGATGGGCCCTGAGGTCGATTTGCGGTAGCGGATCCGCAGGGGTTCTCGGAAAGTGGATGTGGCACCGTCTCCTTTTGTTTGGTGCCCTAGCACCACGGCAAGGGCCAAGTCAGAAATCCCTATTGACGAGGTACAGTAGGAGAGCAGTTTCGTGTATCAGCCTCTATCGTCAAGCAAGCTGACAATGTCTTTAGTGTCAAAGACTGTAAAGAAGAGGATCGGAAGGGCGAGATGAGGTCGGATACAAAGCCCGTCGCGTTGGACCTGGGCAGGACAGGGGATAGGAAATTGGTCTCTCAGCTCTCTGAGCACGCGAGATTTTGAGTGTGATGGAAATGGATGATGTGCGACAGTGACCGGAACAAATGCGGCGATAAACTCCAAGTATGAGATGAAGGTTTGAAAAGAGCGACCGTAAACTGTCGATGTCGTGAGTACTGGTCTGAACACTGATCGACTGCTACAGCATCGAGAGTCACCTGCCGTTGCGATTCGTTCCGCTGCATGCACACGAGTCGGTCAGGCCTCAAGCTGGCGCAAATGCCCCATACAGAAGCCCTCATAAAGCTAACTGCGACTGGCAAGAGCCAACTGAATCAACAGCATTATTAGATTGGCAGGCACGGAGCGGTCACACCAGCTTCGTACCAATAAGGGCGGGAGTTGAATCTCGCTGATCCAGCGAGGCTTGCTTCAGTGGTGCGGCGATGATTAGCAACGGGGTAAGGGCTGACTTCAACCACTCAAAAGATGGCCTGAAGGTCTCACAATCACGCCAAAAAGCAGGAACATCGAGGCCAGCTGCTCGCCTCAACTTAGCCTCCCGCACTAACGAAGGCCCGGAGTTGGTACAGCTTGGTGGCATTTAGCTTTGTGCCTGGCCAACGCCGAAAACACGTAGCGTTACCCACTGAAACATCCTCCGCTACGAGCATCGTATCCTTGTCCCTCAACTTGGCACCTGGTTTTGCTCGAATCAGCCCCCAAAGACCTTCATCAGACGTCAGTGACCTGCTGAATAACGTAGATATTACGACATGCTAGGATGCATCGATGCCGTAGAAGACGGATAAAGTGCTTTAGAGCTTAATATCACATCGCTAAAGCACACATGGTCCAGCGCTTCGACCGAATGTTCTTGAACACCAACACCGTCATGAATTGCCAATGACGATGTGATGCATGCGAATTTCATTGTGGCAAGGACGTGGGAGATGCCGTATGCAAGCCATGACCGGCAAGATCTCGCGATAAGGCTCCGAAAATGGCAGGCACTTACTACGTAGCACTTCTTGAACACCAAAGGACACCCCCGATGATTCGCAACTCTCATAGCGGACGTTGTAGGAAAACTAATCCTGCCAAACTCTCTGAATCGCAGCATATTAACTGGTAGTTCTCAGGAGAAAAGATGGAAACGGTGACTACACCGCAAATCATAGTCAGGAAGCCGCTGCATCGGGTGGCTTTGACGTGCAGGGTCGTCTAATGTTCAATTTGGGCTACACCTTCTTCAACTTCACTTCGGTCCACGAGAATTACAGCGACTTGTCAAGAAGGAGGTACAGAGCTTGCGGAAGTTCCACGACGCTCGTTGAAATTTCTAGAGGCCTTACGAAGTAGTTGCATTTACTGGATTCTCAATAAATATAGAGGTATAGAATGAATGATAATGTGTAGCAATACACTAGCTTGCCACGTTGCAGAGGACCACAGGTCGGTTACGTGTAAGCCCATTAGAGTCAACTACGCAAAATTCTTGCCCCTGGCTAATCAGGTAAGGTTTCTGGATATACAAGCTTTGCTTTTGCCCACCGCTGCATGACTGGATATGCACGTCAAATGCCAGTCGGCGCACCTGGTCCGAACAATTACCTTTTCGCTCGTTGCTATTCATGGTTCCAGGGCTGCAGCCAATTCTTAGCACGTACAGTATTGAAATCAGTGGTTCGTGTTACAGGCCGGCCCAATTTCGCTGCGGTAACTGGTTGTGCCGCGTCATGCATGTTCAGGACCTCGTTTGATGCTCTCGTCTCTAACTTTGTTTTTGTTTCATGGACGAGACTGTTGAGAGACGGCAACTGGCGCAGTTTGGAACATGGAAGGACCTAGTAGTCTATGAAAGATGATCTCATTTCTAGCATGATTGTCCCAGTTTTCCCGTCTCGTGAATGCCCTGACGCAGAGATAGATTCACGGACATTGGAATTATTTGAATCATGAAGCGAAATACTCCCGCTGAGACAGAACACGCCGCCTGATGCCGAAGCCAGCTCCTACAATTGCCTTGGAACAGTATATAGCTCGACATCGATGACACATCGCGGCCAACACACCATAACTAACGGTGGATGGCGGCTTAGCAGTTATATAGCCGTCTCTGCACGCAGGGTAACCATGGACCCAGACCGGGCATTTTGCAAGCCAGGAAAGAAGCTGATGTAGTAATGAGTTTCTCACGTCTCAATCTCAGAAGCTTCATGCAAGCTCGATTTGATCACTGCTGTCCGACAGGTGAATAACAACAGAGCGATGGCGTTGTGAAGGCACGGCCGTATCCCCGCACATGTTCCCATTTCTCTTATCATTCGTGGTTTGACCGAAAATCCAGCTTTGACTGACAACAACTGCCTGTTACGCCGACAGGAAGCTCCCCTTTTAGTCCCTCCTTTACCTTCTGTTGAACGATGAGAATTACAGCACATTCACCCTGACTCCAGTCTTTCAAACTTCCCCCCATTCAGTTGCTACATTACGCTGTTTTGTACTTTGGAATGCTGACCCTCCTATTAAATTCCAACATTGTCTAAACCTTCGTTACGTAGGATAGAAGGTTTCAGTGCAAAGCACTTGCATCTAAGGCGTGTCGATTCCAGTACCAACCTGAAGGAGGACCTATTCAGAGCTCTCATCTTTTGTCTTTCGACAAAAGCTTGCTACTTAGCATCATGGCAGACCTCAAGACCAGGCAAGAAGAAATCTCGACCTGCGCCAGCTGTCATGACTAATTTGGTCGTATCCAGAATCAAGTGTGATGGCTGTGAGAGAAATCTTTTGCCTCTGCGTTTCTCAGAAAATGCCAAGAAGAAATACTTTGAAAGTGAGGCAAGACGTCGTATGAACTCGAAGGCACCAGTGAGAGGAATACGGTGTCGCGATTGCAACGCAGGAAGTCGACAGGAAATGAAATGTGTTATGTGTGATCAGGTGTTAAGCTTGGATGCTTTTGCTAAAGCTCAGAGGAAGAAGACTGACGATGCTGTAAGTTATGGTTCTTGATGCTTCCTGCTTTCCTGTTTTCCTAACAAGACTCTAGCACTGTCTGAATTGCCAACAGGAGAAATCCGATCGCGAAGCGGACCACAACAAAGAAGTCGAGGAGGTAAGAATTTTGGAGGATATGAAGAAGAGAGAAGTGAGTGACCAGGTTTTTCTTATCATGCTCACAAGGTTTTGACGATGCAGGCAATGAGTGCTTCCAGCACCTACTACTCAGCTGTTGGCAGCAACGTGCATCGTTCAAGGACGTCAAGAGCCGAGAGCAATCGCCTCGAGACCGATACCAATCCTGGCAGCGATTCTTGGGTCCACGGTAACGACGCAGTCAGCCTCGACGGGACAAGTGAGATAGGTTCTTCTGTGGCCAGTATGCGAATCACCACAGGTACGGGCTGGGATGGCTTCGAGGGGCACGGGCAAGCACACCATTCTCGCAGCGTTGTGTCTAACCGCAGCAACGGTTCTGCCTGGGTTAAGCAAAATGCAGTTGGCAAGACTTCTGAACAAAGGGCTCAAGAGCAACTAGCGCGTGAGCAGGCTAGGCGACAGCAAGAAGAAGAACAGGTTGAACGAGATGCTAGCGACGATGATTCTGAAGCTGATGACGATCCCTACTGAGGAGTTACTTTGTTCGGACACAAGGTCCTTCCTTGCTCGCCCTCGACAAGAACGGCTCTTTCACAGCTTCGACGGATATACTGGCGTATGTTCAAGCTACTGCGCGGGTTCTTGGGCGATGGTGATTGGCCCAAGCCTCATCCCCGTACAACAAGAGATATACCTCGTCGACAGGCTTTCGTAGCAGATATAGTGCAATTGAAGGCGCTCGCGTTTCCTCCTTCACGATACAACTGGTGGTGCCATTGATGGTCCTAGCTGAGTGTCCCAATCCTTCCGTAGCACGTGGCGGAAGATTAAAAAGTGAATAAGGTCAAGAGCGACATGAAGATAGCGCACGGCGAGCGTCTGCATCGCAGAAGAAAGTGGAGAAAGAAGCAAACACTTCAGCCTTGATGCAACATGTTCGAGAACGAGCAGGAAGTCGTATAGGGCAATTTTGACCGTGTTGGTCGCCGCCAAGCATCGTTCACGCAGTAAAAGATTGCGTCCACTGTGGTCGGCAACTTGCTATAGAAAGTATGCAGTGCATTTCTCATCTCGAGTATGCCGGGCGCAAGCAACCTTGAGGGGTTTAGAAGTTGCAGGACGTCGACGATTGGCCATTGGACAGCGGCTACGCAACCTCAGGTTGCGTAGCATATTCGGAGCATCTATAGCTCATGATCCCTACTAGTGCTTGCTCAGAGTAATGCTCCGATGCGAGAAACATCGCTGCATCTAGTTTCACGGTTAGTAGTTAACTCGCACGACGCGAGCGCGGAAAACCCGCAATAGATGAAAATGAACTCTCCAGCCAGCGAGACGTAGAGACGGCGTGCAGGAGTTGTGATTGGTATATTTGTGTTCTCGATGTGGTAAAGATATCGCCGCCACAAGTTCTGGTGAATGACGTCGTCCATAGACGAACCGACGAACTTCCCAGCCGCATGAACGCTGGTTTCCCAGAGTTCCGGCTAACTAGCTAAGCCACTTAAGTCGAACTCTAGGCTGTGGAAAGCTGGACAGTGCAATCGAATGCCAGTCCAGGATATCCGAGCGCGGAAGACACAACAGCCGTTCTAATCTTGATTCGAAGCCGACACAGGTTTTGGAGAATCTATCTTGGGTTGCACTGCACAACCACGATCATCCTGCTTATTCCTCTCTTTTGTGGCAGCTTCAACCTGGGTGGGCCATTTCCCAAACCTTGTTAAGGTTTCTGGTCGGATGCAGCCCTCTGACTGTTGCTGGAGTGGGCCACTTCCCGCCGGCCAGTGCCAGAATGCAGTGATCTGACAGGCGGTGCCGACCCTGGCTCTGAATATCTGACGTAGACATGATTAATGCTGTGCCACAGGTCGGTTTCATGCCTTTTTCAAATGCCTCTAACGGCCGCGGCCCATCAGCGTGGACACAACTCTCGCTAGCCTGTGGTATGATTATACTATCTCCATCAACTGCCTACGATAATGTACAACTTGCACTGCTTCTTGCAACAGACAAATTTCATCATTGGGTTGGTTTGACTGACCTTGTGCAACAACACCATAACCAGTCGCCCGTCGCTGCAGGTGCCTAGCTTTGACTTTCCGAGTCAGCCCCACGTAGCTGCAATACCAGCCTTTGACGAGCGCCAGAATTGCCAAATTTCTGTCTGCACGTTGCAATTCCAGAGCCCAATTATCGCACAACGAATCAGGCATCTGCCCACTCCACTAGATTCCCGTTAGGGTGATTGTCGACGGCCTAAAGATCGGTTTGCATCTGAAAGAGCCTGCTGAGCCTGTTCGAGGATTCGTCCATCCGTCGACCACGGTCTATCCACGAGAAAGAGAGGGACTTCGCACCCTTGTCTATGGACATACGCCCTGCATATGAGGCATAAGAGAAATGTTACGCACGTCTCGCACGGCGAACTCGACCAAGAATTTCTCAAGATCTCGGCAAAGCAGTACACATCATCAACGCTGACACCCGTCTTGTCACGATAATTTGCCACAGCAACAACGCAGCAGATTTTGCGCAGAAGCTCAGAAATATTGGTAGTCTGGATTGCGGGTTATTTTCTATGAAGTGAAATCGATCTTCACGAGTTGGAATGCGGAGTCCAACGATGTCCTACAACAGTAACCGCAGCGACTCTCCGCCCTTGAGGGTAGAGGAGAAACAGGATACGGCTCAACAGCTGTACCCGGACCCTCCCCGTCCCACCAACGGGGTGGGATCCCCGAGCCAACTGCCGTCACGAGGAGCTCAGCCTCGATCTCTGAACGACACGGATGGTGGACCTACTAGAACGGTGCCATCATCGTCACGCAAGGCGTCGCGCGAACCTATCAATGACGCCGTAACCTCTGCTGTCGATGTGTCTGGCAGCAACCTCTCCCCTGAACTCATCCAGCTCATCACACAAAACGTCATTCAACAACTCAATGCACATAGACCAAGTGTACCTACGACGCAAGCGGTTCAGCCTCCTACGAGCTCTACCTTCGATCAGCCTGATACTGCTTCATCCTTTCAAGGGTCACCAGTCCTTGATCGAGCAACAGTATACACACCTCCATCACCCATCAGGCCTGAAGACAGGCTGCCTGAAGCTCACTCAATGCCTATGATGCCTGCAGCTGCGCGTCAGAACGCAGAAGATCACGATACCAGTCGCAGGCGAGACATATCTCCATTTAGCCGTGGCACCAACGAAGAAGCAATAATTAGCGATGCCGAGTCAAGATCATGTCGACCCGAGGCTCCCCGGAGGTTATCCACAGATTCAGATGCGACAGCGCTGGAACGTCACTGGGGAAAGCTTTTTGATGAAGACGGCCAAAGCACAGAAAGACTTCAGCACTTCCTTCAAGGAATCGCAATTCATTTGATTGAATGTTTCGAACCCAAAAACAGCCTTGTTATCACACCGGACAAGATGCAAAAGTACTACGAGGTGACCGCGCTTGAAGATCGCCCAGAACTCTATCCTTGGAGGCTTATATTCGATGACAAGACATCTTCAATTTCAAGGCTGTTTCGAGATCCCGCTATAAAAGTTTCGCACCATCTTGTGCAAGCAGCGCCAGATGCGAGGCCAGATATACCTGGACTGACGCCCTCCGGTTTTGCTTCATGGATGATACTTATGCTACGAGCCCATCCTGACCATGAGTTTGAAAGACTTGCCAAAACACTACGGATCATGGCAATCAATCATCCCGAGGATCGACAGCTGCGATTCCCTGCCGCTATTTCACGAAGATTGCTGCCTTCCACTGGTGACGATGCTATAGCTGGCAAACTCGCAGAGCTGATGGCTCAGCATTGTAAGGTCCGGGTCGGCAGCCGGCAGAACAGCATGGCTGAATCATCTGCGCGAGAAGCTGCGCCTCGAGTACCGCAGAGTCCCCGGAAGAGCGATGTGCCACCTGCACCTTTTGTCGAGGACGCTATCGATGAATCAGAAACGTCAGAGCCAGCTGTTGTGCGGCACGCTCGGGACGCCAACGCTTCATTCTCGACCACAGACTCGTCCACATCCAAGTCGGCAGCAGCGTTGTCTCACTCAGACACAGAATCCACAAAAGAACCTTCACATCGCGCGGATGCAGATGAATCAGATGTACCAACACCCCGCCCTCCTATCGAGCGACAGAGGCAACCTTACGCCACGCAACCTGGTCGTGGCAGGAATTATAATGTTCCGAGCTCGGGTGACGAGAAGTCCGAGCGATTACATATGGCCGAGACAAATGATTTGAGACGAACCAAGAGCGTCTCTAATCCGCAGAAACCACGTGCACCGCCTGTTGCGGTCCATCAAAGGGCTGGGCCACCTGCGCCACCAGACGGCGGAGACGTTGCACGTACTCGAGGTTCTGTTACTAGCTCAGATGCAGCAGAATCCTCACGTGCTCGAAGCACTTTTATTGGTCAAGATGGAGGATCTATACATAGAACCCGAAGCAATAGCTCGTACGTATCCGAGTCGAGACCCTCCAGGCGAACCCGAAGCAACAGCACTTACGCCAATGAAGGTGGGAAACAATATTACCTGCAACGATCGCCGTCATACAGCAAGAGTAGTTTCGACCTCCAGAATCCAAGAGCCACAGCACCTGAAATGACGTCGTCAAATTATGTTACCTCAACTGGTCGGCCGACAAGCACATACCAACCGCCATCGCAGGGTGGATACGAATACGTCAGACCATCAAATTACGATCCTCGAGATCCCCGTGATCTTCGCGACTCAAGATACGGAGACCGCGAACGAAGCCGTGACCGTGTGCGCAATGACGACTCTCGTCCTTCGAGATCTAGATACCAGAGCGCGGCGGGCCAAGATGGTTATCCTTACGCTGACGACCACCACCGAGCTCAACCTGGTTACGTTAACGGTAACAATATTGCTCAGCCCGCTGGTGGCCCCTACCAGTATCCTCCTGTGTCATACCGGGATGGGACGAGATAGCAGGTGCCTCCTAAAATCTGACGATACGAGAGATAGTCGAATTTTGATGATTTGACGAGATTTGAAAGTGGACAAGGCACGAATGATTTATGTGACCGACTTGAGCATTCTGATTTAAGCAAGCAAGCGATCGTTTATATGGCTTCAAATTGTTACTCCAATGTACATTGCGACGACATGTATTTGTACTGCGAGCTGGCCTCATTGCTGTATTTTTTATCCTCATATAATGAAGCCGGATGGATCATTCAACCATTACAACCTAGGTATCTAATGTGTAGATGACTCGTCTTTTCTTCCATCGCTCCTCCTCAACACCTCACCAGATTTTCGCTCAAGACACGCAAGAACAACAGGCATTCCTCGCTCGGAGTTGTAACGCCACCCTAGTTCTCTACTCACCAGCTAATGCGCAACCTACTCGAGTTCTCACGGGTCAACTCGAATGCAGAACACCACTGTCCCTCGCGACTGGCCGGTCGTTTTCCGAACTGATCCCATGCTCACGCGCGCGGCTCTAGAATCGCCGATCAACCACGTCCCCCAGCGACGGTTTTCTTGGGTGAGTCGTGCGAGTCGACTATGGCACGTCTTGTGGCAAGAGAGGAGAGAACTGTCGAACGAGGCGCGCAGAACGAGCAGTGACGCTCGCGATGGTCGATATTGTCCAGATCGAGTCGAGTAAGTGTCGTACTGGCTGGTTTACACCAATGCTTTTATTTCGTGGTTGGCGGTTGATTGATGCGATGCGCAGAATCTCCACTCGTCTTGCTCTGGATTTATTTTGCTTGGGCCGAAATGCGGGTGTTGGACGTGCAAAGGATCGAAGAGGGCCAAGTCTAGAGCGGGTACAGACGTGCTTGCGGCTCAATGCACATGCGTAATTAGGCTTGTCCCTCGTGAATCATGTGGCCCATCCGACCGATCTTGGTCTCCAAATACCTCGTCAACTCCTCGCCTTGCACGCCCCTCGCGCCTCCTGTTCTCCAGGCAACAGGCACCATCGCCACGCGTTCCACGACCCTCACTTCCCGTCCTGGCCCTTCCACAGCCCGCACCTTGTCCGGGTTGTTTGTCAGCAGCCTGATTCCCCTTTCGCCTTCCCCTTTGCCCTCATCTGCATCCGTCCCCAGTCCTAGGTCTTGAAGGATGGCCGTCGCGAGGCCGTACGTCCGTGCGTCCGCCGGGTGGCGGAGGAGTAGGTTCGCCTCGACGGTGTCATTGCCGAGATCCTGGAGGTTGTAAGCCTTGAGTTTGGATGCGAGGCCGATGCCACGGCCTTCTTGGCGCAGGTAGACGATCACGCCGCCTATATTTGAGGGATCGGGATTTGTGGCGCTGACGGTTGACATTAGGCGGGCGGCTTCGTCGAGTTGTTCGCCGCAGTCGCAGCGGGCGGACCAGGCAGTCTCGCCGGTGTAGCACTCCGAGTGGATTCTTACTAGCGGCGGTTTAAGGATTGCGGCGGAGGGGTCAGTGGGCGAGGATGGGGGAATTGAGGCGGGATTTGAGAGTTTAGGTATGCTTGTTGAAGAGTGCTGAGTCGTGTTGGTTGTGATGTGTGTGTTCTCCGAGTTTTGTTCGTCTTGTGGTTGGGGTTGTGTCGGTGTAGAGGGCTGCGAGGAGGAGGAGGAGGGTGAGTTCAATACTGTGTCCTCGGGTATCGTCTCAACATTCTTCAGCGCACTACCACTTCTATTCCGGGTCTTCATGTCTGATCTCAGCACTTTCCGCCGTAGATCTTCGTCGTCGTCTCGCCTACTACTCGTTCTCCCCGGGCGCAGTCTGCCCACGTATGCGCCTCTGATCATCCTGTCCATTTCGGTTTCGCCTGGCTTTTCTTCGTCGAGACTCCGTGATCTAATTTTATTTCCGAATACAATTGCCAGATGCTCTTTGTTGTCAGAGTCATTTTGGTAGAGGTGTAGGAACATCTCGGCGCCGGATGTGGTGGGGATTCTGGCGCGGACGAGACACTCCACCTTTGGGAGACGTTGCAGTAGCTTCGGCTGCTTTGTGGTAGCTGGGTCATCGAGGGAGGTGTCGACTGGTGTCGATTCAGGTTCGCGGATTTTGCGCTGGCCGAGAGGGTGTGTTCCAGTTGGTGTGCCAGGTATGGAAGGTGTGAGGGGTGGTGTGTACGCCGGTGATATCAAGTTATGTGGTATGCCGGGTGTACCTGGTTGGGACGTGTTTTCTAGATCTGACCATGCTGACAGGTATTGGGTCGTGGGTCGTGGTTGAGGAGCAATTACTGGGGAGGCATGTGAGGGGAGGTCGTCTTTTGCCGTCATGGTGACAGTTGCAAAGGTGGATTTGGTGTACGCTGCTGTTGCTGCTGTTGTTATGCGCTTCCCATATCTATGTGTGTATTGGTAGACTAAAAAATGTAGAAGCGAGACATGTGTAGAAAACTAGGGGTCGAGAGCATTCTACGTCGAGACTGCTGTGTCTCTTAGGCCTTGAGCCTCGGTCTTCTGTCAGCATGCGGAATCTGGGAAAATGAAGCCCGTCCAGTTTGTCCCGCACGCAAATCTGCCGTCAGGCCGTGCAGAACCCTGCCGAAAAAACCCTTTCACCTCCACAATTGCGGTGCCGGTGCTGCGGTCTCCGTGCCTGTCATAATGTCATCATGCTTAGTGTCACTTGTGACCCAGCCGGCAGTACGTGGTTTGCAGTTGCGGGTGTGCTCAGAAAGTTATTCATACCTGAGTCAGCAGCTAGAATGGCAATGGCCCAATCTTGAAACGGGCAATTTAGGGAGACTTATCGGCTGTTGCACGGTTGACAGCTGAGACTACCCGATTCAACTGGCGCTTGATTGTATGGATATTACTTTGGAAATAGGGATATTGCTGAGATTCTGTGTTTGAGGCCGGCAAAAAGCGCCTGACTGCGCATTTTAATAGACCTTGCCTCTGTGACCGCAAGAGAATCGTTATTGTCCTATTGATATTGATGTCACGTTCATCCTTACTAACGCAATTTTGTTGCCCTCAACGGTATACTTGTGACGTGAGGCTCGATCTGCTTGACAGTCCTGGGTAAAACAAGTCTTCACTTAAAAACATGCCTCACCAAAAGCGAGCAACCCTCCTTTCCTCCGCTGAATCCTTCTGCAATGCCTTCGCCTCCAAACCTCCCCTCGATGAGATCCTGAGTCACTTCTCTACAAGATTCGAGATACTAGCCCATGAGCACGGACTCAAACAGCTCGCGCCATTCCTGGGCCGCGACTTTACCGGCCAGGCAGGTGTCAGAGAGTACTTCGAGACCATATCGTCCTGCTTGAGCTATGAGAACATGCAATTTAGCACCTATGTGGTAGATGCGTCTGAGAATAGAGTTTCTGTGCGAGGCCAGGCCAAGTTTACGTGGACCAGTACAGGACAGAGCTGGGATGAGGTGTTTACCTATGTGCTGGCATTTGATGAAGAGAACAAGGTCACGAAATATGAGGTCTGGGCGGACACGGGTGCTGCATACCTGGCAAGCAAGGGACTACTTGGGGGATAGTCCTGATAATCTGGCAATAATATTGTTGGTCCTAGGAATACCAACGGCTAAAATTATTAATGTCAGTGAGGAATACCCTCAGTCGAAGATGTGCGACCAACTCCTACAAAGCAGCTGTTGCAGGCGCTTCTGGCCCATGTGCACTTCATTTACTCGTTTTGCTTCGGCAAGGGCAAGTCTAGAGCAGAAGCCAATTCCTTAAAATCTTTCGTAGAAAAAAAGCACGTCAGACAGTGAGCGAAGAAATAGTCTGTTCTGCACTACCGCGATTCTTACAAACCATTTGCGTCCATTGACCAAATCGATGTAGTTGCCGACAACACCATTGTTGACCACATCCGATGCTTTCCTCCACATCGGATCTTGAGCCTGTCTGCCAACCTATCGCATCCTGGTGTCAAGAACGAACCTCCTCTCGACGGCTTTTTCAGTATCGTCTTCCTCCCCTTCAAATCGAAGTGTATATTCCCCTCCTTTCAGACCTCTGACAACCTTCGCTCTGTAGAACGTGTCTGTATCTGGATACCGTGCGTAGACCGTCGTTCCAGGCTGAAATAATATCCCTTTCGCATCACTCTCCATGCTTCCCTTGCTGGCCGCTGGAGGGATTGGATATAAGTCTTTTGCCGTGGCCCTGTGCACGGAAATCTTTCCAGATGGGTCTGGTTCCGGATCTTGTACGTCGTAGATTATGGGTTTTTTGTCGGTGTGGACCTTCTTGATGATACACTGAATACCGACGCCGTTATCGTCTGGGACGGACTTGCTGTGTCTGTAGAAGACCTCTGTGCCAATGGTCAACGTGCCGGATCTCTCCGCTTGTAGCCCTTTATGCAGTTCTCGATCTGCGTCCGACATGGCAGTGACACCTGCGTCCTTTATTGATGCATCTTTCGCTGATGCACTTGCAGGTGGGCGACCTTGGCTCGAAGGAGTCGAGCCCCGTTGCGCATGTGAGGTTTGCTTGCGCTTGAGCACGTCCACTCGAGGATTCGTCGATGCAGTGGTTTCGGCTGGACTGACACCGCCACTGCCTTCCGCTGAAACATCAGACTCGATGGCTGGTCTATGCTGATATGAGGACTTGGTGCGTGATTTCGGACCATGTCCCGCTCCTCGCGTTGGTGCTGGCTCATCGTTGCTGCGCAGACTGGCCAGAATAGCGAGCTTGTTGACAATATCTTCTTCCTCGAGTACCTTCCTTTCCGCCTCGGCATTCCGAAGCTTCTTCCTATAAAGATCGTCTAGCTTGCGGTGAAGTTCCGGCGTTGAGCCTAACCTGGATTTGTGAGAGGACGGAGTCTTGATCTCTTCCTCTAGAGCGAGGATCTCCTGTCCTAATCTGGCTGACTCGTCGTTGAACTCTTTGGCTCTGCGGACTGATTCAAGGACTGCATTCAGCAGGTCGAGTTCCACGTCGTTGTCTTTGCTTGTTGTTTCTCGCCCCGCTCGGCCTCTGCCGCCTTGTCTGACCGACATATTCGTCGGCGCGTTTGCCAAGCGGTTGGGCGCATGTGCGTGGCTTTCTTGGTATACAGAGTATTGACCCTGTAGGGCAGTTACTGAGGCATTCCTTGCAAGCCGCGTGCAGAGCGGGCCTGAACCTTTGCCTCAAGACGCCCGCACCACACAGGCGCTAGTAGATGTCCGCTATCAACGCTATACCTAGCCCGCCTAACAGCAAACGTGCGTTATTGCGGGCGCTGCCGAGTAATTTTCCGACTTCGGAGACGTACGTAGATGATCGAGTGTTAGGACGTAAAGCTCTTGTTTTCGACCTCGCAGGATCGTTAATGAAATAGTGGTATGACTAATGGACGTTGCCTACGGTGTCACGTTTTCGATCATTGTGGCATCCGTTTGGGTGCGGCTACGGCGGGACACTAATGCACGGACCGAATTCTTGATTGGGACGAATGATGCAGGAACGCTGGAAGACTGATGCAACTGAAACTCTAGCTCTGAAATTTGAGCAAATATAGACAGTCGATAGGAAAGACACTACTAGAGGAAAGACTACATCTCTACATCGAGCACTATATTGAGCACTTTCTTTCCAAGATAATTATCTCACTGGAGACTTGCTGCCTTCATTACCCCACCTGAATTGAAATGCAAGTCCCACTCTTTCGATTGCAGTGCGGTAAGCCTTCGGATCGGCTCGTATCAAATCATGTTGACTATGGACAGGCTGCAACAGCTACGACTGGGGGAAAAAGGGAAATACTTCAGCTGCAGCAAAATATGCCGCAGCGACCCCCAGAGATGATTTCTCTATCCAAGAAGACAAGCCATATGCTGAGGTATCAGTCGTGCACAAAGTGCGCGAACAATTGCTGACGTTTGTCAGCTATGGATGGGTACACATCCATCTCTACCGTCAAAAGACCTGGAAACTGGTCGATCACTGCTAGAGATGGTCCAGGACAACCAAGCACTTATGGGGAGTGATATCAGTCAAAAGTACCAGAACAAGCTACCTTTTCTGTTCAAGGTACTCTCAATTGCCAAAGCACTCTCAATTCAGGCACACCCGAACAAGAAGCTTGCGGAACAACTCCATGCAAAGGACCCTAAGAATTACCCTGATGACAACCACAAGCCAGAGATGACCATTGCAATCACTCCCTTTGAAGGTCTCTGTGGTTTCCGACCGCTCAACGAGATTTCGTATTTCCTTGACACCATCGCACCACTGCGAGCATTGATCGGCAAGGAACGTTCAGATGAGCTGAAGCAAGTCGCGAATGAGCCACACGCTGAGCTCTCAAAAGCTAAAGCGGCCTTGCGAAAAGCATTTACAGCACTCGTGAAATCAGAGAAGGATGAAGTCGCCTCTATGTCGAAAGAATTGGTTGCTTTGGCCGAAGACAATAAGATCCAGCCAGGCCCGTCTGTGAACACCGCCGAAGAGCTGAACGAGCTTGTGCGACGATGTAACAACCACTTCCCTGCTGACATCGGCTTGTTCGTTCTTTTCTTCCTCAACTTCGTCAAACTTGAGCCCGGTCAAGCAATGTACTTGAAGGCGGACGACATCCACGCTTACATCTCGGGAGACATCATCGAATGCATGGCAAGTAGTGACAATGTCATCCGAGCTGGTTTCACACCGAAGTTCCAGGACGTCGACACACTGACTGACATCCTCACATACGACCATGACCCACCTGAACAACAGCTCCTCAAACCTGTTGATTACCCATACGTCACTCTCAATACTACTGCATACAGCAGCAATAGCTCGAGCTTGCTATATGATCCTCCTATTGAGGAGTTCAGCGTTGTACGAACAGCATTGAACAAGCCCGGTGCCAAAGCCACATTTGAAGGATTGGCTGGTCCAAGTGTTGTGATAGCAACAAGCGGCAGTGGCAAAATCAGTGTCGGAAACAAGAACGAAGATCTCAAGGAAGGCTATGTGTACTTCGTGGGTGCGACTGCTGAACTAGTCATTGAGAGCGACAGTGATGAGCTGGTGACGTTCCGAGCTTTCTGTGAAATTGACGAGAAGGCTCATCAGTCGAATGGTGTTCATTGACTCGCGAAGAGCAACATCTGAAGAAGCTTTCAAGGTCCAATTACAAGCTGGGAAACTGCCATGCGTTGTATTGGCCTGCACTTATGAAAACCATAGACTAGTCGAAATAGAAAGATTGGGAACTCAAAAAGTATTCAAGCATGCCAACCACGATGAATCGTTTCCGTAGTACAAACTGCTCTCTAGCCCCATGGGCAAACAATGTAGTGAACACTGCCTCCTTCTATATTTGCGACGACTTCATGCAGCATTTACAAGGCCCAATTTGTGATGTACGGCTGCAAATGGGTGTTCATTCTGAGCGTGAGTTTATCAATACCGACGACCCGTTTGGAGGGTGGGTCAGATGTGCTGTTCCCATTGGTCCAACAATTTAGCGGAGTACCTGATATACCAGACATCCCTTGTCACTCCTTCTTTCGGTTCCTTATCCTTTGTATTTTCAAATTTCTGCGCCAAATCAGAATACCAGCCTTGTCAGGTAGCCCAAAAAGACAATATGACATCAGCTATGTCGGATGCCAGCGGTAATGTTCATCCGGAAGATGTGGAATTGATTGAGCAACTAGCAAAATTGCAAGAAATGCACCAAAAAGTAAAATGCTTCGATTCGGCTAAAACTTCAATGAGGCTTACGGTACCAGATTCATGAGCTAAGGTTGCTCTTGCCAACTGAATTACTCGGGCCTGCACGGGAAGCAATTTCGCAACCACGTGGAACAAACCCTGCACGAATAGCTGCTTCTGGTCAGCGATCATTATTTCATCTTTGCGTGCTTCTTGACACAACAACTTGGATAGACAAGTACTAACACATTGCATAGTCAGCAAGGCTGCTACTAAGGGCACAAAGAACATTTCAAGCTTCAAGAGGGAGTGGCGTGACGAAAAGACTCGCCAACTCTTCAAAGACGCCAATGCTGCTAACACACCTCAAGGTGTGGATGCATGGTTGGTCGATTATCAGAGTCTTGCGAAAGTCAGGGACGTGAACTCCAGCCTACCAAAAAGCACCGAGAAGCAATCCTTTGATACAATGGATGAAGCAAGGACAGCTATCGACAAGGCGGCCAAGCCAGGGCGCAAGATTGAGATTACTGCCTCAACCGATTCGGTGTTATTTCCAATCACGGCAGAAGTCGCTCGTATGCAGTTCAAAATCGTCAGGGACGATACTTCTAGCGGCTATGAGATTGACTCAGTTTCCGGAGGTAGTTTGGCCAAAGAGATCATTGAGAGTATAACCAATACTGGGATGCTCAAGAACATGGACAAGATTCTTGTGAGATTTCCCACTGAATGGAGTTTCCACACACTAATCTATCAAACAGGCCGTGCTTGAAGCATACCACGACATCCGACAACGCAAGTGCGACAAATGTTCCAATCTACTAGATGCCAGGCTTAATCTTCCGCTCGTGCGCAAGCTGAGGTCAAACGAATCGCCAGATGAATCGGCCAGTGGATGGCTTGCGTATCACAGATCCTGTGATACCTGAGCAGGAGACATTGGCCAGATATCTCCGCCTTTTTTAAATAAATCTTTTTTGGCCGTGATCCAAGGTCTATGACTTATGCGTTTGCAAAGAAGGGCAACACTTGATAGCGTGCTGCTTTCGAGCGCCTCTTAGCATTCCCGGAAAATTGTACCGTTGGATCAAGGATCGGACAGGTGCCAAGAGCAGAAATGCAGCCACCCCTACTCAGCCTCAAACACCCGCATGATGCGATGGTCTGAATCGATCAACCTGATGGGGGGTGAAATCATCTAAGTCAAGAATGCTGCCACGCGGCAGAAAGTGCCTCTGCAACAAGTCAAAAGCAAGGTCAATAACCTCCTCGGATCAATCGAAGTGCCACCACTCTACTTCTGAAGCACACCGCGTATCGAGACGCCCGCTTACGACTTCGCTACGATGGCTCTTGTAAGGACAAAATAGGTCAGCCTTTCCTTGGCGACCACGTCCCCGGCGACTATTGCATAGTATAATATTGTCGCCTACTTCACGTACCCCGCTGGAGGGGGAACGGCTCGTCTACTTGCACAATGCCCTTATTGCTTGCCAACTCAAGGCTCTGAAGACTTTGAACGATTGCGCCATGGCAGAATGGCGTATAGGGTGTGTGAGTCTCTGTTATGTCGAACCTGACACTCTTTCTTCAATTCAGGAAGTTACCTACACTGCTAGTTGCGACCATCACTGTACAAGTCTCGGTCAATTTGACTCGATAGCAGTACTTTAAGAAGTCAAGGCGAATGCTTCGGGCATTATTGAAGTCGACAAAGTTTTGGCAGGGCTCATTGTGGTTGTCTTGGACAGTGGCTTAGCAACAAAGAGCATAGATGAGAACCTTTTATATAACTGATGCGAGCAAATACCAGGGACTATAGGCAACATTTTTGGGCAATACTCAACAGAGCTGCTGGTCGCGACCATCGCGACTGCCTGACAATATAGAATTCATCGAAGTCGTGGCTACGACTTGGACGTCCTTTACATTTCTCTCCCCAGGACACCCAACAAGTGGAGAGCCTTCGGTCTCCAGCAATGCGCCAACAATAAATTGAGACAGAACTTGGTTGAGTATATCTCTTGGACGGGGAGTGGGCTAGTCTTGTATAGCTTAAATATAGCGCAGGCTTGATACGGCCAAGGCCGCTCCTTCATACCGACATCTGGTTAGCTTCAGAAATGGATGGTACAATTCAACAAGCGTTAAGTTGTCAGCATCTGGCGCATGTAAGCTCTGCACTAAATTCAACTGCCTGTCGACTGCGCATGGTAGCTTTTCTACTGTATAACAAACCCCTTAAGCCACATAGGTCATATAATGGGTGTAATAGTAGTGTTCAGAAATCTAGCAGATGGAAGCCATCTCTCTGACCATGACTCGATCCTTGACCAACTCCAGGCGCTCGGCTTCTATGTGGCCCATGGGAGCTGGTGCAGCTAGCACAACTACCCTGCTGTCACCTTTGGGGATGGGCTGAGGCGGCACGATATCCTAAAATTGACACCCTGCTCCATTCCACTGACGGCGTGCGGAGAATTCCCGCTTCTAACCGAGGTGCCTCTATTTGCGTTTGCCCAACGAGTTAAGCAGCACCTTACTCAAATCTGTCAATGGCTTTTGGCCCACGGCAGACATTTGTTGTCGGGATCATCTCTTACAGCTCCTAGCTGTGAGCAAAGTCGCCCACAATGAACCGATCTACGTTTCACTTTGCCCGCCAACTGCGACGACCTCTCCACCGATCCTTCAGCACGTCTAGACAGCATCTCGCCGACCACGTGAGGATAGTGGAAGTGGGAGCGCGCGACGGACTACAGAATGAGAAGAAATCCATATCCCTTGAAGACAAGCTCGAGCTGATCAGGAGGCTTTCGAACACCGGAGTTACACACATTGAAGCCGGTTCGTTCGTGCCGGCCAAATGGGTACCGCAAATGGCATCAACAGCAGAGATTCTATCGGACCTTATACAAAATCCTCCTTCGAAACAGCATTCTATAGCATACAACTATCTCGTGCCCAACATACGAGGTCTTGAGAATCTGGTCAAGATCTTCGAGCAACACAACCACAGCAACCCACCTCTACAGTCCGATTATCCTACGCCTCCTCCATCACCTCAGATGACACCCGAGCAAGGTGCAGGACAAGCTTCTATTGACTCATCCACAAGCCAGGTCGAAATGTCATCTCAGTCTGGTAGCGCAGCTCCCACGTCACAACCCAGAAACACAACCGAAATCTCCCTGTTCGCCGCCGCAACTGAATCCTTCTCAAAAGCAAACACAAATTGCACCATCGCCGAGTCCCTAGATCGTTCACGACCGATAATGGATCTCGCGCGGAAGCACTCCATCCGCGTCCGTGGCTACGTCTCCGTTGCTCTCGGCTGCCCCTACGAGGGCCCTGACGTCGACCCTCACAAAGTTGCAGAATTGACCTGCCAGCTCCTCGAGATGGGCTGTGACGAGGTCAGCGTTGCGGATACAACAGGGATGGGCACCATGCCTCGCACACGGAAACTGCTCCAGACGCTGAAGGATGCAGGTGTGTTGATGGAGGATGTGGCGCTGCACTTCCACGATACGTATGGGCAGGCGCTGGTCAATACGGTTGTGGGGCTTGAGGCTGGTGTGAGGGTCTTTGATTCAAGTGTTGGAGGGCTGGGCGGGTGTCCATATAGCAAGGGGGCGACCGGGAATGTGAGTACGGAGGATATTCTGCATTTGCTGCATAGTTTGGGGTGTGAGACTGGTGTGGATTTGGTAAAGATGGCGGAGACGGCGGAATGGATTACCGAGAGGGTAGGGAGGGCGAATGAGGGCAGAGCCGGCAAGGCGACATTGGCGAGATTGCGGGGTTGATCTTGCTGAGCTAGGTGTAAAGAAATTGTTATGCGAATTACGAGGACCGTCGACAGAGCTCTACTATGAGATTCAATCCAGGAACGTGTGCTCTGATGCCCAGCGTCGCAGTCACGCCTAGTTTAAGAGGAATGGCGTACGTCCACACCCAAACATAGGAGCAAGCTATGGCGCCGTTGGGACGCACAAGCAGCACCCCCAGCCCTGCATATCCGCGGTAGTCCAATCGAACCACATCGTCTCAACGTCCTCATTCGCGTTTCGTCCCCCATCGTACGCCAAACAACCCATCAGCAGGAGGCTCGACTCAAGCGAAGAGGTAGACAACTCCCGCATCACTAAATCTGGGCAGCAGTCGTAACAATGGGTGTGCACGTAAGGTGCCTTGATATCTGTGCTCTATTATCACATCGTGTCATGGTATTGTTCTGTTGGTTTCGCGGAATTTGCAACCAAGGGGTCGTGCGCAAGATTACGGAGCAGTAACAAAGCGCGCAAACGCGACGAATATGGGATTGAAGCTGATGGCGCAAGAACAACAACACGAGAAGGGCAACGGTTTAGCATTGAGCTGCGCATCGCAGCTGTTACTGAGCACAGCGACAAAGGCCCTTGGAGGAAAAGTTTGCTTTGGAAGGCTCGTAAGCTTCTATGTTCTGGTATACTATGATTTAGGGCGTAGGATTTCCAGCAGAAGTGCCTCGATATCACACGCACACGCACATGGACTCAGACTGTGTTCGCCTTGCCCTTGGCCGTGAATACTCTGTAGCCATTCCCCTCGTCCTCCATCCTCCCACTCATTAGCAGCTTGGCATAGTACGCCTCCGTCCTCCCCTCTTTGCTAATCAACATCAATCTCCTCCCGCTTTCCATCAGATCCCACCACGCCTTCACACACTCGATCAGCCAGCTTCCTAGACCCCTTCCCTGCCACTCAGGCGCAACGTAGACGTCCGTCAGATACGCCATCGTAGTACAGTCCGTCACAAGCCTCGCCAGCCCGATCATGGCGGGTTTGGGGGATTCTTCATCAGCAGATGTTGAGGCGTGAGCCCCGGATGGAGAGGTGTGTTGGTCGCCGGACTCGGCTGTGGCGCTGTACAGGCCGAAGCAGATGCTGCGGGAGAGCATGACGGAGAGTTCGGTGTTGGAGAGGGGCTTGGCCCAGGGCATTTGGTCGCTGGCGAAGACGCGGTTGAGGGTGGTGAGGTCGATGAGCGAGGGGTCGGTGCTGATTATGAAGCCGTCGCGTGTCCATTGCTGGGTGCGAGTTGTTGGGAGGCTCATGGTTGTGGTGCTGCTGCTAGACAGGTGCTTAGTAGTCCGTGATAGTCTGTAGCGACGATAACTGCGACTCTAGTGGTTGTGGTAACGGGTAGATTACTGCAGCTCGGTTTGTGTGAAACACTGGTCAATGGTGTTGCAAGTTGAGTGAGTCAGTATGCTTGGTACTTGTCCGTTGTTTCGTAGGTGGGCTTCCCCGTAAGGATAGGTCGTGCACCTGCAGAGTTTTCTCGCATGATGGGGCGAGGATGTCACGGCACAGATGAGGATGTCATGAGGATGTCATAGGCTCGGTCGGCGCTGCACTCAACGCCTTTCTGAGCTTCGATTTGTCTTGGGACTGATACTAGGCAAGGGCAGCATGGACGGCTTGACACCATAGTTGCCAGCAGTCATGTAGCACTGCTTAGCGTAATGTCAGTCATATACTGGGAGGAGGGTGCCAGAAATGACGATGTGCTTCCGGTGAAGGTCCAAGTTGAACACCATGCGTCACTTAGATGGGGAAGTTGAAAGCTTCAAAACGTGTCCTTAAGAGGGCACGACGATGCCGAGTGACTTGTGCAGGTCACCCATTCATGAGATGTTGACCATGAGACTACTTATAAATCGACCCTCCTCTCACCGACACCGTATGTCACATTCTCCTTCTTCTTCAAAGGGCCGAAGTACCTTGTCAACAGCCTCTCCAGGTCCTCCTTCTCAAGCTGCATATGCTCCCCCTTCACAGTTTCGAAGTGTAACGCTCCTTTCTGATCCAGCGTCTTCAAGCCAATCCAATCTTCGATGTAGATAGCTCTATCCTGCAACTTGGTAACCTTTCCGCTCGTCTCATTCTTCTCCGCGAACCAACCACTCTCCTTCGGGATCACGGTCAAATCGTCCTTGAACACAGCCATTACAAAATTCTCCAAGCTACTCAAATTTTCCTTGTACGTCTCGTTCTTCTCCTTCCTCTCATTGTTAATATCTGCTAGGAAATTGCTGTGCTCAAGATAATTCTCATAGTCCGCCTTATCCCTGTAGTACTGCGCCGGTACAAGATGGCCCTGCACGTAGTTACTCCACACCGTCGAGCTCTTCAATATCGCATTCGCAGCATGGCACACAAAGTCCGTCGCACTCTTGCATCTCTGAAACTCAGTAATTCCGTTGTGTTGACTGCCAAACGTGATAAGGCTGCGGACGCGGGGACTATTGCAGCGCTCGACGTAGCCGCGGAGGAACTGGCCACCTTGGGAGAAGCCAATTGCGTCGACGGCGGGCGCCGTAGAGAGGATGGGATCCTTCGCTATTGTTTGGCAGACCAGGTTGATTTGTTCGGTGAGGTTGCCAAAGAAGGAAGCGCTGCGGTCATCTGGCTGGCCATTGGCGGAGATTAGGTGAACGTAGGTGCCCGGATTGATTTCGCCGATCAGGTCGGCGGTGTCTTTGAGGCCAGCTGCATTTGAGGCGTCGCCTAGGCCATGCCATAGGATGACTGGGAGCGGAATGTCATCATCATCATCTTCCGCACTCTTGAGCACCTGGGGTGTCTGCTGTTTACTTGGTCGGGTTTCGGGAAGGTGCCCGTAGGACGTAGACACGAGCGACTGAAAGTCAACTTCTGTTTCTGGTGTTGGCAGCGCAAGCGATGAAGCGGCGAGGGCCAGCAGCAGGAGATCGAATAGCATCTTGGTAGCGCACCTTTCCTTCAGACAAATGCTATAACATGTTGTATAGGATACCGATCACACGAGTTGCAGTGCAACATCTTGAACTTTCGACGGGGTGTCGATCAGGCAACTCAATTAATTACCGCGGCGTCTGTTGCTATGTCAAAAGCCGATGACGTCGATGATCGCAGCGGCAGGAGATATTCCGATCAGCGACAAAGGCCGCCGCAGCTTCAACACCCTCAGAAACATGACTTATACAAACAGAAGCCACTAGTCGAAGACATGAGAATGATTTACACTACGAGTGGTCACTGGTTCGCAACAACACCTCGAAGAAGCATGCTGTGCTGCGCATAGCAATACGACAACAGACGGCGCGAACCTTTGCGACGACGGTCTAGACCGCGAATGGGTTGGATTTTTTCACCTGCTCTCCACGTATAGCCCTGGTCGATGTTCCCGGCTGCGCAGATACCTAGTCATCATCGCGTATGACAATGCCATTTTCATTTGCATTCTTGGTGGTTTCAGGACCTTCGTCACCAGCATCTTCAACATCCGACCTCTTGGGTATCTGCAGCGGCTTCTTGACGGTTATGGCCTCCGAGCTGGGTTCTGCTGATCCATTTTCACCAGGGGTGCCTTCCTTGTCATCTTTTCCTTTCTGTTTACGCTTGTTTCTTCTGGCGCGATTCTTTGCAGTCTTGTCCTCGTCCTTTCTTCTTTTCTCTTCGAGCTCTCGCGCCCACTTTGTGTTGTCTTCTTCCTTCTTGGCTTCCTCGTCCATGGCACGTAGTCTTTCGTTCTCGCGCCGCCTGCTAGCCTTGTAGACATGGAACTCACCGGATCCAGCACCTGCTGACGAGCCTTGTACATTGGCGACGATTTCTGGCGGAGGGGCCAATTTTGACTTGGTCTCTGAGGACAGTGCTGGGATCTCGACTGGACGATCGATATCCCACATGAGATTTTCTATTTCATTTGCTTGTGTTGCTATCGCTGTGTTTGCGCCCCGAAGCTTCTTCACTGGCCTTCGCGATCGTGGATCCGCTGAAGTGGGAACTGCTTCCGGTATCGGTTCCGACATCTTCAGGGTATGCTCCGGAAGGTGTGAGAACCTCTCCCGCTTCGTGAGAATGATAGCAATGAGCACACCGTGGGATACACAGAGAAGATAGTGAGTAGAGACAAAAACTTGGGATTGAACGAGGCTGAAATGAGTCAGCCTTGTGTTTTCCACGAGGGCCCCTTCTCGCAGATCTCGCAATCACCACGTGTTGCTGCCCGCCATAATGTGCAATGACATAGCCATGAATCGGTGATATGTCAACAATGACTTATTATGAACGGTCTGAGCGGTGAGCAGTAATTCTCAATGGTAAAGTGGTCGTTTAAAGCCTCTGAGTTGCTACTCCAGATTTTGTTTGCAGCTGTGTTAGCGCGTTGCGGCTCGATCCTCCTTCGTGTGACAGGCTGTTAGGCTACGGCCTAACAGTCGCATGTGGTTCTGGGCCGCGGTGAACTAAGAGAGCATATTGGAAGCACTAGCGAAAAGATGCTGCACGTAAACCGAGTCTACCGGAAGCACGAGTCAGGGACATACCCCTCTGGCTTGTGCGGCAGGCTCTGTTGCAGAGAGACAAACTCAAATTCTTTGGTCTCGTGGTGCCTGTGACATCAGCGGGGCCCAAGGAAACTTTGCTATGATGCATTGAAGAAATGGAGGATCAGCAAGCATTGAAAAGACACTAACTCATGATTTCACACTTTCTTTTTGCAGCTGTATTCAAGTCGACAATTGCATTTCTCACAAAGGCCAGTACTTAATTATACATCTCCATACATCACACTCGCAATCATGACCGACAAGACCTTCCACGTTACCAGCGAGGATCTCAGAGGCCAGGAATCCAGGGAAGCAAAGTACCACGGCGGTCAGACTCCCAAGGACTCTGATGTCTCTGCTATGAAGGTGAGCTCCACCTCACACAATCGCGCCTCGGTGACAATCTAACATTTGCAGCAACTTATGTCGGAGCAAGAGTCTAAGCAAGACCAAATCGACAGGGTTAAGGCCAACCTACCGCTCCCGGAAGACCCACCAGTTGCTGCAAACCTCGAGAGTGCTGATGCACGAACCGTTAATGTTGGATCTGGTGGAGTGAACGCGAAGCTTGGTACCCAGAGCAGTAGTGGATTGAGGGAGCCTGCTACTGCTGAGAGCAGCGCCAGAATTGATGGTAGCGAGTACAAGAAGGAGACTCAGCCATAAATTTATATGCCGGTACCTCATTCAACCAAAGGTCTCCTGACAATGTGCATCATATCCAGCAGGCGGGACCAATAACGGAGCAACATAGAGTTGCATCCCTCTAGATGCGGTAATAGCATGATTGAAGTTCGACCAGTCTGAACAGCTTCAGATATGAGTCTCAAGATCGGCTCAAAAGTTCATTAATCTCAGCACCTGGCTCCTGTTGCTCTTCGCGAGTCCTGCATCAACCTTTTCAATTGCTGTGTTTGGTTCATTTATCCGTGGGAAAAAGCCCCTGAACTGTCCTTCACGACGAGGCAGAGACCATCAGTAATCGGGCAACTTACTGAGTCTGTCAACAAAATCGCCCAATCGCCCAGAAAGCTTCAGCCGCTGCTTCGTTTGCATAGACTGATAAGCAGACACATTAAACTTCTCCTTGCCTCTCTCTGTGGCGCCGCACTGCTCATATGTCTCAGCCTTGGCTTCGGCCAAGACGGGTTGTCCTCGTTGAACGGATCATGTTTGTTGCATCATCTCGACACTTTCTCACAGTACTATCTGCAAAATGTAAAAGGTAATGCGCAGGCCAGCCTTTCCCTCTCTGCCTCATGTTGTTCTCTGTCCGAGTTACAGCAATATCTTTTCCTTCTGAAGATATCTTTTGCACTAACCGTCAGCAGGAGCAAATCAGCATATTCTGACTGCGCATAGAATGTGTACTTTACCGCATTCGACCCAAACTCAGGATAACGACGGCCACTCTGAGATCTTGACGAGCGCAGAACCTGCCACGTAGGCTTTCTCTGCCCGAAATCCTACCATGGCCGCCTCAAGCACGAGCATGGGTGATGTTAGGACGTTATGAAACTCCAAAGGGGTGCTGGACTGTCCGAAATGAGCACCGACCGAGAACCTCTGCGTGGAAACCACTCGAATGCGAACCTAACTCACATAAAATCCCCCACTTGGGATAAAGCACTGGCCGAAACGTCGTATCAGATTTAAACGCTCTCTCATTGTTCCAAGTACACTCCTTGACTCTGGGAGGCAGGAAGCTTTACAGTTTCAGGAGTGGTCTTTGGAGCTATCGTCGTCACCTTGCTCTTATGCAGAACCAAGCCTTTCCGCAAATGGCTTTCCATGATCACCTTCAACGCTCCTCTTGCCATCTTCCCCGCCCGCATCAAAGACCTTCGCAGTGCTCCCGGTAGCCGGGAGTCTGGGAGAGTGTAATGGCTTTGGTTTGAGCACTTTCCACCACTGAATGATGCTGACATTTTCGAACTAGCTACAAGGGGACTTTGAGCCTCCTCGAAGCTCTTCGTGCGTGTGTCGTTTCCGTGTCTAGCTAATATTGGCGCGCTGGCGACTTTGCTCGCCGTTGCTGTTGCCCCGTTCACGCAGCAAATTGTTCTCCACAGACCTTGCTCAACACTTGTCGATGGCGCGTTTAGCGAGGTAAACAGAACAACAAACGTAGTGACGGTTAATGGAGGAAGGCGTTGAGCTCAGGGACTAGTCATCTAAGGGCGTTGCCATATTATTACTGCGGCGTCATCATGGTTTGTGCGAGCGTACTTCTACGTTGCTCTCAGATCCACATTGATGCATACATATCTCGCCGGAAGCAATACGGTCTCAAGCTCGAAAGGTGCACAGCGCACCCATGCCTGAGAGTGTTACATGTCCTTTTTCATTTGGCGCCTCCTGTATCACATTTGATCTACGCCCACCTATCCAGACACATCTTCATGAATGGGTCTCTTCAGCTACCCATCGATTTTGCAGCAGCCTCTTTCAACGCTCTTGTCATACCCTTACAGGTCTGAGGCTTCCCACTTGCATACATCATGGTGTGTTGCCACATACCTTTATGACTGTGCATATCCATGCGCACTTTGATAAGCGGATGTCCCAGATCTCTTCGAGTGTGATCGGCCCCAGGTGTAGGTGTTATATGTCCTAGACTTCCATATTTTCACACCGTACTCTGCTGTTCCTTCGGCAACAGCCCTCTCAGGCTCAAATCGTATACCACATCTTCGACCTTTTTGACGCTGTATTTGATCCCATCACTTCTCCGCCTCAGGGCATCATTTTTGAGGTTCAGGATTTGAAAGCCTGCATGTATGTCTTTGATGAACTTGCTGATCTGAAGAGGCCTGGCGTAATCACCCAGTGTCACCGCGTTCGGTGCAAGTCGTGCTAGCTCTTCGATCGTGCTGCAGAGGGCGAGAAGGTAGTCTTCGATCGTGACGTGGAAGGTGTCTTGGTCTTTAACGTTGACGGGGACTGTCACGTATTAGCTGCGTGTTCCTGGAGTTATGGGGGTTTGTGGCTCACCGTTGAAGAAGCTTCCGATCTGCTCAACTGTCACCAATTCACCTGACTCTAACCACCGATGTAGTTGTACAGAGCTGATGAGATTCTGCACGTCTCTCTGCCATAACTGGTTCCACTTGTAGAAGGGGTACTTGCTGGCCTCAGCTGCTAGTGTCTGCACTGTTTGGACTTGCTGGGCGATTGCTTGTGTGGACGGGGCGAGGACCTCAGTGGCGATAGCGGCAGACGGGACATTGTGTATGCGGGAGAGTACAGATTGTGTTAGCCTGCCCTGCTTGGAGAGGTTGTCTACAAGGGCTTTGAGCTGATCCCGGATTTCTGACTCTTCATCGATCTTTGCTTGCAGAGATGTGAAGATTGCGGTGTCGATGAGGGAAGCCCCGCTTGATGAGGGTCCATTGGCAGCAGCCATCACTCTGTGTCGGTGTATGGCGAATCAGGGTCCCGTGGCTCTTTTCCAGATGTACAACGATCGTTCGAATCTTTCGCAGTGAAGCAGGTAAAAAATTCATGACGCCCGCCGCAAACGCGTAGGCAAAAGTTGAACATACCTTGCATGACGGCACCGTCGTGAGAACGGTCACAGCAGACTAACACCCCATTGCTCACGGTCTATCATTACAGTACGCTGAGTGGTCGTAGTCTATATCCAAAGTCGTTGCCTGTAACGTCCAGGAGATAAGCAATATGGAACTGAAGCTCTCTCAATGCTGGCGTGGACAAAATCCCGCCTTCAACGACCGCAGTAACCACCTCGCTCAAATTACCGAAGCTGAACACTAGACGAGCCCTTCTTCCTCAATGTCTTGCGCAAGGCAAGCTTAATGATGAAAAAGAGATTCGCTGCAGAAGGCGGTAGTGTAAGGCCAGCGCAACGGTGGCTCGCACCATGTACAAGTACAGAGGGTGCTCGCCGACGACCAAAAATAAGTATAATCAATTGAATTCGTTCCGTAGAACGATCCCAGAGATTAAACTGAGACTGGTCAATCGTTAGCAAAGTCTCTTATGACTCGGAGCGAAATTTTTTGACTTACAGAACAGATACTACCTGCGAGGGCGTCAGCGATGTCGATTTGTTTGATTCTGCAAGATCACATACACTTGATCTAAGCCCTGGTGAAGAGTCAGCATTGATGGTTTTGGTTAAATTGCCTGGTAGGGGTCACTCACAAAAGGCAAAGAGAGCTGGAAAGGTCAATACCATTGCGCACGCTCGAGGAGAATATATACCTTGGAAAACTCGCACAAGGCTGCCAAGCATGAAGCAAACTTTGGAAGGCTGAAGCATGTGACAGCGTGGTGATCTCGGGTCAGTGGCGCGCTAGCATATTCTCTCTGTGTGGGTTCAGGCCGATTACTCGACGTGACATGGAGATGAAGCAGAAAATTGAGGGCCATTACAAGGCGAGACTCAATATCATTGCTCGTCATCGACCAAGTTGCTGAGATGTCGATGATGGATTAGGAGGGTCTCTTGCTAATACTTGACTGCGCGTGTTCCTAGACATTCTTTGTACGAATAGATTTGAGCTATATGAACCCAAAGGGCCATAAAGAAACGGCAGAAAACCAGAGAACGGCTTTAGTTTTCCAAGAGCGCTGTCACGAGACATTTTCAGAAACCTATATTTTGTCCCTTGTAGTCAGACTATTGAGAAGCTGCTAGTCCAACCACTGGTGCTGAAGTACAATACGTAGACCTAAAATGGGGTTTGGAGCTCCATACATTGGCGGGTACCTTCAGCAACCTCTTCATGCTGTTCGTGGCGTGCTTGACAGAGCTCGAAACCCACATGGCCTGATTTGAGGATAGCCAGCATTGCACTCAACCGCACCACTTTCTACTATTACAGATTCGAGCGCCCAGCGAAGGCCTCCAATTGAGATAGAATACACAGGCTGATGTTCATCGTACGGCTCGGAATTCGTGGTCGGCCTTGGACGTCTGCTGGCATCTCCAGCAGGGAAGCAGCCTCTTCTTCTGCCTGAAGTTAATGTCGGCCTGGTGATTGGCAAGACCAGTCTAGATGACTTCTGTGTCGAACTTTTCGGGAAATGCATGGACTTGATTGGCGACCTCGATCAAGTCGTAAATCGCAGAGAGGCATTGATAAGCAGCTCAAACTCTTGCCGCACGTGGAAAGCTGCCATATACATTGTCCAAGCACCGGGCAAGCATGAAGATTGGACCTGTCCGTTGAGTGATGTTCTTTGGGGTACAAACATAATAAGTAGCTTGTTGGACTGCAGCCATGACTTGCCACAGCACCATACAACGTTTAGGTATTTCCCCAATTCTTTATATCTCTCTCAACAGCTCTCTCCTGTGCATATCCTTCTCAAATTGATCAGGATCCTCAGGTTGCATATCCTTCTTCCTCTGCGGTCTCAAACCCAGTTCAGCCTGTTGATCCCATATCCTATCATGTCTCTTCGCCCACCTCTCCCTCCTCTCCTCTATCTTCTCCGGACTCATCTTCGACAACCACTTGCTTTTTAGAATCCGCCGTATAGCCTCAGGGGAGACTTTAAATTGCTCAGCGAGTACCGCAGTGCTGTATTTCGCCGGATCCTGCTGGTGTAGTCCTCGAATACCTTCCATCGCATCGGGCGATAGCTTCTTCCGGGGATTCCAACCTTCCTGTCCAAATTTCTGCTTCAGCGCATTCTTCTGCACCATCCATGGTTCTAATTTTGGAGGCGGTCCTTGCATTGACTCTTCTTTACTTCTCTCCCGCTTTTCTTCTCGAGCACTCTTCTTGTCCAGACGTTTCCGCGCACTGCTCTTCCAGATGGGCTGATCAGGTCCGTCTCCTTCAACCTGGCTCACTGTAGATTCTGTTTCCTCAGGCTTCGATGTCGCAGTAGTCGATCGGTCGATGAATCCAGTAATTTCGTAGTCGTCTGCTACACTAGACCTCGCACTGACACTGCTTTCTCCTGCTACTTTCCTTTTCTTGCTCTCCGGTCTGGCATCCTTCGTGGCGTAGTTCGCGATCTTTTTCGATTTCGTCTTCTTGCCAGGCTCTTTCACGTATTGAGCGATAATCGCATCATTGTCGGCGCCGAATGATACGGCAGGTGTGACTTGCCATAGTGAGCTCGTGTTCGTAATGGTGCGCACCCAATGCTTCGGCGACTGTTCTCGACGAAGTTTTGGTGATGGAGGAAATGGTGCTCGTAGTATAGCTGACAGGAGACGTCGATTGAGACAGATTGAACCAGCCATCGTATCCAATGCTCTGGATTTGTCTGACCGACAATGTTCAAAGATACCACTGGGCTCTCCTGGCTTCTACGCTTCGGTTATGGGAAAGTTGAACCTGAGGTGATGCACCATACGAGCCTTAAGAAAGGGCAGTCCTAATTGTCCTTTACTCCGATAGGTCAATTGCAAGGACTTTTGCACATGGTCAACTCCAGCCGACGTAGATCTTATCCACCGACTCGTGACGCCTTCGAATCTTGACTTTGCCATCGCCACTTTATGAAGCTCAATATCACAAACATGGCTTTCATAGCTGGCGATCCTTGTCCAGGACAGACACACGATGGCATGGCCGAATCCTTTCCGCAAGCGAACAGCTGACACAAGGACATGCTGGGGCTACACTTTCGATCTTGGTCCTGATCACCTGACGCCAGAGAAGGCACATCCGCTAAAATACTCCTACGATGTGCTAGGGGAAGAGGCGCTGGATGTTTTGAACGAGCTTTTCCCTCCACAATCTACGCCCATCCGGCAGAAAGAAAGGCAAGAAGATGCTGAAGAAACAGTTCCAGATGGCAAGACTAGACCAAAACGGGACCTCTACCTTCTCCTCCGCAACAACCACCACAAACACCCCAAGCTCCAGCAACTATGGGCTGAAGCCACGACCATACCGGACTGGGTGGATTGGTCCCAGATAGCCCGCGGTCAGGACGTCTTCTACCGCTACGGCGGCGCAACCCTCACCGGCCTCGCCTACCAATCCCTCCTCGGTGGCATGGGCGCCAACCGGGTTGTCGAAGTCCTAGCCCGCACCGGCGGCTTCGGCGTAAACGTCGCCCGCCACCGTCTCTTCGAAACCACCCAACATATCCTCCAATGCACGCGCTCCCTCGACTCCATAAAGCCTGGCGGTGACGGCTTTGCATCGTCCTTACGTGTCCGCCTCCTCCACGCCAGCGTCCGCCAGCGCATCCTCAAACTCGCGCGCACACGTCCAGGCTACTACGACATCTCCTCCTACGGCATTCCAATAAACGACCTAGATAGCATCGCCACAATCGGCACCTTCAGCGGCACGATCATCTGGCTCAGCCTCCCCCGCCAAGGCATCTTCCTCCGCCAACAGGAGATAGAAGACTACATCGCGCTGTGGCGTCTCATAGCGCACTACGTCGGCACACCCACATCCTACTTCGAAAGTCCCGCCAAAGCGCGAAGCATGATGGAATCGCTCCTCATGAACGAGATCAATCCAAGCCAGACGAGTCAGACGCTCGCAAACAACATCATCCGCTGTCTCGAGAACCAGCCGCCTGCCTATGCGAGCCGTAGTTTTCTCGAAGCGAACGCCCGCTGGCTGAACGGAAACGAACTCTGTGACGCGCTCGGCCTCGGCCGGCCTAACTTCTACCACACTTGTCTTGTAGCGGGGCAGTGTATTTTCTTCATGACGCTGTGCTACATCAACCGGAGTATATCCTATCTTGACCGGCGGAAAGTGAAGAACCTGAAGAGGATTTTCTGGCAGGTCATTGTGGAGAGTAAATTTGGCCTTGGTGGTGAGCAGACGGTGTTCGACTTCAAGTATGTGCCGCAGTTTGATACGAAGACGTACAAAGGTGAGTACGAGGAAATGAGGGTCAGCAAGGCAGGTGGAATTGAGAGGAGAAACTTGACGAGCTTTCTGCTGGGGACTACGTGCCTCGGTGTCATGACCTACGTTGGGATCAGGACTAGCATTTTTCTTGTAGGTATGGTGTGGAGGGTTGGAACATACGGGGTGCACAGAGCGAAGAGCTTGGTATGATGACATCTAAGCGGCGGTGCATGGATTCATCTTCCAGCTCAAATTAGTCAAACACCAAGGTCTACCTAACCTATCCCTTAAAATACAGCCTTAAGATATCCCATTTTTGCTGAGAGTAGTATGCCAAGCTACAGTGTATGCTCCCTTTTATACCTTGTCCTGCTTCTCTTTATTGTTGTCGCTCCCCCGAGCTTTCTCGCGCTCAGATTGAGTGTCTTGACCATGTTCTCCGACATCTCTTCAATCGACTCGACGGGCTTCGTCAACGCGTGTTTAGCCTTCGCGATCCTTAGTTGAAAATTGTTGAATTCGTCTTGTGCTTCTGGTAGTTTGGCAAACTCGTCGATGAGGGGTTTCATATATTTGTACCGAAGCTCAGCCACGCCTTTGCACCACTGTTTGTAGTTGTGCAACCAGGTCATTAGGTTGTCGTGGAGCTCACTGAGGATGGTGCAAGTCTCGTTCTTGAGCATGCTCAATGGCAAGTTGTGGAGTAAATCATTGTAGATGTGAGCGTCGTACAGAAGAACAACGGCTTGTACAAGATCAAGTTCATGCTTGCAAGGTAGAGCTAGGTGCCTGATTCAAGGATGTGAGCAATCTGTTGCACGACAGAGCAAAATGTGTTTACCCTGTGATCAGCTTAGCTCTCTGCGAGTACGTAGTCCACAGATGTGGCCCTGTCGGCTTGAAGTTGAATGCGAAAAGTGCTCTCAGGTGAGCGATCCTCTCAATTTGAGCCGCCGCCTGGCCAGAGGAATATGCGACATTCTTGAGGAGCCATTGCGCAAAGGAAGGCACAGGGGATCGTTGATTAGACCTTGCAGTAGAAAAGAGCTCTGAGCCAAGATTGATAATTGCTTGTCCGATGGTGGCGAAGTAATACAGGCATTCTTCTGGTAAGTTCGATTTCTGCGTCAAGTTCACGAAATGGTCCCAAATTCCATGTTGCCTATCAAAGATATAACCGTGGTGCAGACGTCGGCCTGGTATCTCGAGGGTCACGTTGCTGTCAACATCATCAACGAGTGTGTTGGTATTTGAGCCTCTTCCAGCGAAAGGAGAGGACTCAATATCGATCGACTGAGGTGTATCTGGTTCTTCCGCAGGTTGGCCACCCTCGCGGCTGTCGAAGTCGAGTTCAGGATACTGCAGGAAGAGTGAGAATAAATCTTGATCTGTGGGACTCAAAGAGTCACTTAAGCTATATATGCTAGATCTTGAACCCACCGACATGCTGAGAACAAGAAAGCATAAATCACTGAAGCCCCCCAAACAGATGGAAAACGTTGCAGATGGGAGACCTTGCGTATTTTAGGAAGGAATGATGTTGCCGTTCCCAAGGTACCTTCTGCCAAAAACGAATAGGAATATCAGCAAGGTACGGAAAGCAGAAAAGATATAGTACACTTGTGATTCAGGGATAGCAATCACCGAGTGCAAGAGCGTCAATAGCACGAGATGAAGGTTTCACTGTCAATGCAAAATCCAGCGAGTGTAGGCTGCGTAGAAAGCATCTCAACAAGCTTGGGATGCGGCAAGTCATACTGAGCAATTTTCAGAGCGATTCAATCTGAGGAAGACAAGCAATTTCTGGGTTTGGCGTTCTTTTTTTCAATAGCCGCTGTTGTAAACGAGGATTTACCAGAAGCACTGAAACGGTATGAAAGTGCAAAAGCACCATCAAGGCGGTCGATCATACTCGGAATAAGATCTGGCTGGCCATCTGCCCAAAACAGCTGAAGACATGACGTCGACATGCTGACAAGGCAAGATAGCATTAATCTTCGCCGACTGACTGACCGACACGTCATAAGAGAGAGATCGTGGCAGCTCAAAGTTGGGCGTTAGGCTGATATGAAAGACGGAGATGAAGCAAACGCATACGTACCAAGAACAAAAAGGCTAACAGGGATGTGATATTGCTTCATAGGTTCGAAAACGACCAACCCTGTCTATGCACACGCGAGAGAGGGCTGTGATCGTCAGCTCCGGTGCTGTCGGCCTCAATCCATGAACCGCTCATTCGTGGAGGCGAATGTGCTTGCGTTGTCCCATCCTTCTGCTTTTCTTCAGCTCGCTCATTTGAAGATTGATGGTTTCCTCCTGCGGAACCTTCTGTAGCAGACTCTTGCATGGCTTGTGTGCTGCTAGCTTTGGGCTTCTCAGAGCCTGATTTATGCTCACCTGCAGCCGCACCGCTGTCAGCCATCTGCCGTACCGCACTTGCTGGAGACTCTTCTGGCGCCTGATACTTCCAGCCCGGCGGTGGCTTCAGATCGTCATCATCGCCTGGTAACTGAGTGTCGACAATGTTGTTGCCTATTCTCTGCAGTGTTCGTTGGATGACTGCTTGCACCCACTTATAGAAGAAGACGAAGGCTGAACAAATTCCAATGACAATTGCAATCCAGCTGATATTGGCAGCACGATCCCTGCCCGTAGTCGCTCTTGTCGAGGACAAAGAGCCGCCCATGCGAATGTTGATCCAATGAAAAGGGTTAAGAAATAGTGTTTTGAGAAACCCGACCAAGCCCATTGAGATGAAGCCTTTGGCAAAATGCTGAGACCACTGACCAACGGCAGTGTCTCTAGCGGACCTGACTTCTAACTCGTCCCATATCGATTCTCGGCCTACCAAGCTGTCGTATGGATCCATGTAAATGTTGATAATTGGATCAGCGATGAACCCAAGCACAAAGACCACGAAAGCCATGAACAAGACCGTCAACGTAGCCACAACGATCTTGTTGCTGAGCCATCGCTGTGCCGTCAATTTCTTGAAATTGAATTGATGGCCGCACTCGTGACATTTCCACATCGAGCCAGACCGAATATTTTCTGTTCTTGACCGTAGCAAACACAGCTCGTGGATGTATCTAAGGGACCCTCTGCATAGACATGGCTTGATCAACCTTCCATACTCGTCTTCATTCTTATACTCGACGATCGGCGTCTGGAATTGCATGGGGATGCCGGGAGGGTACATCGTCACTGTGGCGGGGACATCTTCTCGACATATTCGGCAGAATCGTGTCGGGTAGGTCCAGGTAGTGTTGTCGTTTTGCCATGTACTGGCTTCAGGGTGCGGATGTTCAGCACCTTGCATAATGTTCACCGAGGCTTAGAAGGCGCTGTGAGAGTGAGCTAGACGAAAGTAAGTAAGGGTTCACGTGGCCACAAACGAATGCGCCGTATTTCTTTTTGTGCAGCTAGCAATCTCCTCAGGTTACCGTGCCTCTTGCAGAAGCTTAAATGGAAGCACCGAAAACCCGCAAAGCAACGTTCATGCGACGCTCGTCAACTCAATGTTTGAGGACAGCTGGCAGGGTGTAACCATATTGCCGGCGGAGATGCCGAGGACTCGCCAGTCTAGGCTTCCTCCATACCACACCTGGTGATGCTTTTGAGCGTCTTGGTTCAGGCGTCGCGGCTATCAGAGAACTTGAGCCTCAACTGCGGTATAGAAAAGCAACCTAGAAAAAAGATTGGATAATCCTAGGTAGCCAATGTAAGAGCATAGAGCATCTCACAATCCGTGCGAAGCAACATCTTTAATAGCGTTGGCCGATCGAACCTTGCGGCAAGCCACATGTGTGCCTGGCTGCCTTCCACTGCTGGGCGTGACGCGACTGTATTGTAGCCTCGCGATCCTCAGCATGCTAGATATACACTAAGCGGCCCGTCTGCCTCACCTTCACTGCCACTCAGCTGTTGCACACTCTTGCACAAAATACGCACACTTAGGGTCATACGACTGCTCGATCACTAAAGACCCTCGGCCCTCTTCGATTCTGGTACAAGCAATCCGCCATGGCGGACAGATACTCATTCTCGCTCACAACTTTCTCTCCCAGTGGTAAGCTGGTGCAAATCGAGTATGCCCTCAACGCAGTCAACCAAGGAGTCACATCTCTAGGCATAAAAGGTATGCAACCCCACCGGTCTCTCTATACTGCACCACGAAATACTGACATTACACTCAGCGACAAACGGCATAGTTCTAGCTACGGAAAAGAAGTCTTCCAGCCCTCTTATCGACACTCAATCTCTCTCGAAAATATCCCTCGTGACACCCAATATCGGCATGGTCTACAGCGGCATGGGCCCCGACTACCGGGTCCTCGTCGACAAAGCCCGCAAAGTCTCCCACACAAACTACAAACGCATCTACAACGAGTACCCGCCCACCCGGATCCTAGTCCAGGATGTCGCACGAGTGATGCAAGAAGCTACGCAGTCGGGGGGTGTACGACCGTACGGCGTGAGCTTACTGATAGCGGGCTGGGACGACGGCATTGAGCCGGAGAGCGAGGAGGCGAAGGCGGCGGAAACGGAGGCAGAGAAGAAACTTGCTGCTAGTCGGCGGACGGGCGGTATACTGAAGGGCGGCCCGAGTCTGTATCAAGTTGATCCATCAGGCTCCTATTTCCCATGGAAGGCGACGGCGATTGGAAAAGGCGCTACGAGTGCAAAGACTTTCTTGGAAAAGAGGTATACACAGGAGCTGGAGTTGCAGGATGCGATACATATTGCATTGTTGACCTTGAAGGAGACGATAGAGGGCGAGATGAATGGTGATACGGTTGAGATTGGGATTGTTGGTGACCCAGCTAATCATCTGCTGGGCTTTGAGGGGGTGGAAGGTGCTGTTGGACCCAGATTCAGGAAGCTGAGTAAGGAGGAGATTGAGGATTACTTGACCAATCTGTGATCGTGTTCGCGGCATAGAAATCGAGCAGGCACGTATTTGTTCGGCGTTGGACAGGCTAGATTGTGTGCTGTTTCCACCCCGAATGCAAGAACGGGGTCCTACGCCAATGAATTTTGCTCTGATAGAGTCGTCTACCGAGACCGAACGATGCCCGGCATGCTACGGCGTTCTGAGTGCCACCGTGTCTGATCAAGCTGTATGTAGTTTACCGGTCCCAACGAGTACATCGACAGAACGAGGAAAGCTTTTCTCAAGAACATCGAGGTGTGCCCTCTGGGGGAGAGAGATGCTTGGGTGAACCAGTGTTGCTCAGACACTTACGTGCACAAACAAGTTAGCCAAGGGAGCACAGACGGCCTAGGTTGTTGTGGACGGCCTTGTGGCCCAGATTTTCAGGCTATCGCAGAAAGTCATCGATGGGACATAAGGCAAGCAGGGTTGGCGAGAAGGTTTTGAGAAATCATGGGCATTAAACCCTTTACGAAAATAGCGTTTCAGAAAATCGATAATGATACGAGCGTAGAATGAATTTTATCATTCACCTAGAAACCGGTGGGCGTGAAACAACTTTCATGCCATCTGTGGCAGATTCAAATCAAAGATAAATAATGCATGGGCACACACGAGGGTGTGCCCACATTCTTCGCCAACCAACGCCATGCTAACAAGACTATGATCAACCACCATATACCTTGCGATATGAGTGGGATCGGACATGAATTGCATCTCCATCAAACAATAGATCTCATGGACTGCTTCACCCTCGGTCTCAATGCCGTAAGTAAGCATCTTTCCCACCAATTTCGTACGGCAAGGACTGCATCAGCGCCATCATCCCTTCGCTCAGTGCCGTCGGGGTTGCCCATGATGAACGTAAAGACCCAGAACGTGCCTGTGACACATGAGGCAAGAGCGACACCGATACTAATCAGTGGCGAAATAAGGTGTATGACAATCAGCATACCCGGCCGGAAATCCCATTCGAACGCATGCTCGACGGATGCAGCGTACATCATAGCGAGGTGATTTTTGAATATTGGCGCCACAGTACGAATAAGCTGATCACCGAAGGATGTTTTTTTATGGAATAGTCGTATAGGTGTCGCCAAGATCAAGCCCAACAGAACGGCCAGGGTGAAGAGGCTGCTGGCCAGTGAATGAAGAGGATCTAGACAGGACAACCAAAACAAGACCCAGAGAGCGTGATCACCCTCTTCCGCGTCTTCATCATCTTCCTCGTAATGCCTTCTCTCTCGAGCATGCCTTATTGTGGGTGAAGTTGTCTCTGCCATCTCAAACATCTTTGGGCTATGTCCTGCTCTTGCCGAGTGTGCCGGGTGACATGGAGTCGGCTGGCTGGGGTAGTACTGGTCGACGTTGCTATTGACTAACGTTCGCTCGACTGTAGGAGAAGGCCACTGCGAGCCGGTTGACGGTGTGTTTCTTTTGTGGTACGAGGCGCTAGAGGATCCTGATGCGCTCGACACAGAATCTCGTATTTTCGTTCCTGCTGTTGTTTGTCCTTCAGAAGATCTTTTCAACCCGAGGTGGGCACTGGGTGGCTGTTCTATTGTTGGCACTTGAGGGTAGAAGTAGCGTTGTCGGTCATGTGCTTCTGCGCTACTCTGGGCGGACACGCCGTTCTGCCGTTGTGTCATCTCGACGTGTTTCAACCCCCTCTTTCCGTGAGCGTCATTTGGCAACTATCACGAGTGTATATCGTCGATTATGTTACTCGGCGTATCAACAGAGGTGCGAGATTCAAGGTAGGAGGCAGCCATGACTTGGGAGGAAGTCTTAGACATTATAACAGGTGCAAAAGTGAACGCCCCGAGCCTGCTCTTGTCAGTCTTGTCCTGTCCCATTCTTACCTGTCAAGCCAAGCTTCCAAGCAGAAGCGATCGCAGGTGCCAATGCTTGGCTCCTTAGCATCCATAACTTGCGCTCTCACAAGAGAGGAGCCCGTCCAAGGTCGATGCGAGTACCGACGCCGATCAGCACACGGCCTTCATCTTTGTCGCGGGACGGAAATGCTCGCTGTGCTGTCCGGAAGATCGCTACAGCATTAGAACAAGAGATGGCATGCACTCATCAATTTGCGTACAAGATGCTTGGCGCTTGGCATTTTACGCCAGCTCAGGCGCGTTGGTGATTGGCACTCCTGGCATTCGACGTTTGTCTGTTTCGGCTTACACTTGCGGAGCCATTGCTAGGCAAAGTCGCTCTGACGCTTTGCCCTCTTTTGTGCTGGTGCCCAGCGATTCCGCACATCACATGCTCCTACCCAATATTTGCTCAGGTTGTGTATCTAGGGTCTTCTCGTTCACCCTGCCGCCTTTCTCCACTCGACTTGTCCGACTATGGTGAAAAACTAGCCACACCTGCTTTTATGAAGCATCCTCACAGGGCTTTTTTTATGACAAAGCAGTTCTCGAAAGCTGCACGAATTGAGAGATCTCAGCTTTGTACCTCAGCATGACACATGTACAGCAGCAAGATTCCAACCCTTCCGTAGAGGTCACCTTGAGTTATCGGTCATTGGCCAATTTGTCCGTGGGGCTTCAAGCCTATGCTTGCGTCCAAAGGCGTAATCGTTCGATCAAGACCTGCCAAGGGTGCGAAAGCGGTAGGACATAATTGTATCGGCCAATCTTCGCTAACTTAGGCCAGCTTGAAACACGATTATCCGGGGGTAAAGCTCGGCTGGAACGGCACGACCAATCATTGATGTGTTTCTATTCTTCAGTTCAAAGCTGCTTGAAGGCCAATGGCAGGCTTTCGTAGCAATTAGGAAAAAGGCAGAGCCTTGTACTGAGGCTGAACAGCGCTTTTCATCCATAGTGATTTTCTGTGGATCCCTACGTGTACATGTCCGCATTGAACTTTTAGTCCATCCTTCAACTGTCGATCAAGTCTTCACCCCTCCGGCACCCCGGAATTCACAATCAGGAAAGATCCGAACCCGCACCTCTGACTCGAGATAACTTTAGCTGTGACTCCATCGTCGATAATCGAAAGCGAGTACAACACGCCATGAGTATTCTCACGCCTTCTTCCATAACTCCTTCTGAACTGTCGATCCTGTCCGGGGCTGATGATTGGTAATCCATCTTGACCTACTAATAAGCTTGCAGAAATCAAACGTCCGAAATCCTTGGACAGTTTCAGAACCCATGACGTTGATATAACCATCCTTCAAATCTACGTCAAGTGCTTCATCCTTATGCCTATGCTCTCAAATCCCATGACGCCTTTGAGAATGTTCTCATGGAGCCATCAGACGATGGTATACTCTGGCACTTTGCGCAGCCTGACTGTTTGGTCTCGCGGCGGCCTCCGGATTGCTCTTCTTATGGCAACGCCTTCGACATGATTCCGCGAAAATCTGGAATCCTCCAAATGCGTGTTCGACGTCAGCTCAAAACAGTTACTGCCTTATCGACATATCTTAGGTACGTTGTCAAACAGAGCGCGTTCCGGAGCAGACGAACAAGAGGACCGCCCGAAGGTTGAGAGTGCTTGCTATCAAGTTCTCCTTCTGGTGATAGCTCAGCCGCTACATCAATATGCTTAGGTGGTCATGGCATCTATCCTGTACTACCGTAGGAATTTCTGTGGAAATTTAAATGTAGGTTTCCTACTGTCACTGCTTTCGCACCACTCTTTGAGGAGACAATATCAATATAGAGGACAGGGGACGGTAGGAGACGAGCGGAGCTATCGAACTTCAAGATCTTTAAAAGAGACTGCCAACGACTCCTAAGACCTCTTCATCTTCGATGTCATGGGTTTCTCTGCTTAATGTAACGCACGTCCTACAGTAGCTGTCGAGAACATCGCAGAATACACAGCATGGCGCTCCCGAAAGGCCGTTCCTGACTTTCTGCGACTGACTTCCTTCAAATTGACGGCTCGTGGCCAGGTATTGATTGCAAGAACGCTTGCTCCAGAATCCTCAAATAAGCGGTGAACGCTCAACCACGCCTTTCGAGTGACGCAAGGCCACGCGAGAGCTGGAATCGGTCGCACAATGGAAAAAATCGATTTATTCACGATTGCATAAACGACCGCCTGCGGCGAGCCAAGTTGTGCGAAACACAGCATGTATCCGAGTCTACACAAGCGAGGCGGCAGTAGACTCCATGGTGCCAGCTGCTGTGGATCGCTACGCAAGAGCGAGGCTTGTGCCGCGCAGTGTAACACGGCAGCCTCCATTGTACTGGTGTTGACGTGAGCAGTCGTCATCGAGGTTGGTTCTTTGTGCCACCCTGGTTTTCCCGGTCTCTGGGGTTGAGCTTAACGTCAAAGTAGTAGACTGATAGACAGTGACGTGGCTCAATCAGATTGCGAACATGTGCTCGTGGCAATGATAATTACAGCGGACTTTAACAAGTATTTAACACTTTCTGTCGCGTGACGGAGTTGTTCTTCCACCAGCTTGGAACAAGCGACGAGCAAGGCCTTTCATAAAGTTGCCAAGGCATCTCGTCAACGCTGATGGAGAAATGCTAGTCTAGCATTGGCCTCGCCCACCCGCTTACGCAATGTTAGCTGGATTCAGTCGAAAACGTTTCCGTACAGTTCAACGAGATCCACACGTGACACCGCGCACGAACAAAGCCCCATGCCTCGTTTACGAACAGCCGCGCTTCCCTTGACTGGCAGCATGGGTTGCAATATTCTGCCTCAAAAAGGAGTAGTCGTTAACCTTATGCTAGAAACACCGTCAGCTCCTCCTTTACTGCGCAAGCGTGGTGGCAAGATTCGTCAGCAGAGCATTTTGACATGCTGTAGTTACCCTCTGGAGCGTTTGGCCACGTCTTACTGTCCAAGGCGAGACAATCGCTTTATCCATGGTTAACCATTCTTGTCTGACGCTTTTAGTAGGTAGTGGTCGTAGGCGCCTTTTGACCCTTGCGCCGGCAACTGATGTGCGTAATCGTCATTTGCTTCGCGAGGCTCAACTAAAACTGCGCCGATCCTTCGTCCAATTCTTCTCGCCCAAAATGATTTGTGGGCAAATTATCTACACCGTACACTACCTACTGGCAATATTTCAATGATGGCTAGGGTGGTCCTTCTTCTCTTCGGCGTGTTATCACTTCTGTCGCACTCCGCCCGAGGTTCAATCAGACTGGTACAGCAACGTATCTTCGTTTGTCTGGACCAGTAGCTGGCGATATTGGTCTGAACACCAGACGGAGGAATTGTGCTTTTGCTTAGCTGTACTCAGAATGATGGATGGCGTTGGAGCTTGCTGAAGGCGATCGCTGGAGGCACAGCACTCGTGGGAAACAGGCGAGGAATAGGTGAGTTAAACCGCGTACCTTGCGCCTCGAGAAGGCTGATAATGTCTGCTTCTGCAAATGAGCTCCACTGCGAATGAGACCGGTTGCGGCAGGCTCTGTTTTTGAACCAATAGCGTGGGGCATTACTCTAAAAGGTATTCTGATTAGTTCACGAGATGCGCATAGTAGAACCGCCCCTAGCATTGCACGAACATTACGAGGGTGGCAAAGCTTGCCCACAGGCAAGACCTCCATTTTCTAGTGAAAGAGCTGATTTACGTTTTAGGCTACGTATATGCAGGACACTGCTCTCATTCATTTTTGTTCGAGGATTGATATCAGCTTAAATTTTGCCCCTCAAGACGCGAATGAGCTTTAGAGGGTTCACATTGCTTAAGGGTATTTGCAGCTTATAGCTCAACACCCTCGTTTTGCGATGGGCAGTAGTTCATCAGATAGTATGGTCGCGGACTTCAATTCCGGAGGCAATCCAGCGAACCGAAGGGAACAAGCATTCAGCTGCTTAGGAGTTCGACAAAGCAAGTGACACTTGTGACGCACGTCACGAACTCGGTCTGCAGCATGTTTCATCATCCATGCTGCACGACTTTCTTTCGATGACGAAACTTATCGTGAAGCTCTGGACTTTGCCGAAGCAAGGAATTGTGCATGGATTATTGTTGTGACGAGGAAGAAACGTGCTCTAAGCCAGATACTGATCTGCCCAGGGTAACGCACTCGATTGGATTTAGTGGTGCCGGCCACTTACCGCCCATGTATGCCGGATGCCGACAAGCTAAAGGCAGTTTGCAAGACCAACAATCTCCTCGACAGCCTAGGACCGGATCAAGCATTATTGTATGTTTCACCAGAGTCTTGAATTTAAGTGCGTCAAGAATGCGAAGGTTGTTTAGTCTTTCACGAAACCCTAAGTGTTCGGGGCGGTAATGCACACAGATCCGGAAGGGGGGCGAAATCTAGATTTACATGGTGTGGCAGCCAAATCCTTCGAATGACAGAAGCGGCTCTCCAACGACAGCGCCAGCGTCACGAACTTTCTGCGACATGGTGCAGCTTTATTTTTGATGGCGGCCTATCTCATGTCGCTAGCCTGCAAGCCACCAAACTCGTGACGACGGGACCAATTTTGGCTCCGACACTGCATGGCGAGCCGAATTTTACGCTGCAGATTTGGCGAGAATAGACCTGGGGAAAACAGTGGCGAGACAAGTAAGAGCGCTATCCCTTACTTAAGCATTAGCGAACATGTATGAGTTTGAGCACAAATTCTTCTTCATTATTGCGCCTGCATTGTCTGAGCAACTCAGCGTTGTGTCAAGCTAGAAGGAAATTATCATAGGACATTTTTGAAAAGACTTGTACAGCAACGAGTCTTCGTGAAAACAGGCTGAACGGCTGCAAAGAAGCATTGTGGATTTTGGTGACTGGGCGATTCAAGCAATCGTGAAATGCAAGGCAAGCAAACGTGGGTTGAATCTCCGCCAATAACAGTTGGCGCGTCGAATCTCGTCATGATGACACTACTTTACTTGGTGGAAGCGAGCGTGGCGGCTTCTCCTAACCTGGTCCAATAATGACAAAGTGAAAGTCAAAGGAGAAATTTGTGAAGCACAAGGACCAGGTGAGGCGAGCCACTGTGGGGAGGAAGACTTTCGGTTGATGAACTTTCGACAGGGAGCAGAACCAAAAACCAGAAGCAGAAAAGCCTCTCGTGAGGTTAGAGCAAGGTTCAAGCTTTTGACTAAGTGCCTCGGCATGGATCGTTGCTCCGACAGTTGAAAGCTGAGCTCGGCTGGATCAAATTTAGTGTTCGGGCGTTGGGATCAGCCGGAGAGCCAGGAGGCAGGGGAGAAGGAAAGGCCGCAATAGTGATGTGGGGTGAGCGATAGCAAGCGCAGTCATGCATAAAATGGTAAGCTAAGGTACGATTGGGGATCGCTTGACCTAGCGTTCGGTAGCGGTTGCACGGTGGGCCACAGTTTCGAGGTGGCTGCATGCATGACTTTGGCATGCTTGAATCCTTTGGTCATCTCTCTAGGCACATTAAGCTCTGATCCACGGCATAGCATCATCGCTGGACCCACATCTTTCACCACCCCGACCGAAAGGGCGCCCTGGTTGGCTTTAGCTCGTCCAAGCATTTTGGGCTGATTGACGTGGGACAGGTGCTCGTGTCTGGAGTCCACAATCGGGGTTGGGCTCTGCTCCAGGGATGCCTTTTGAAGTCCACACTAGTGCCTGTGATCGCCTAACTCATCCACCCTGCCTCACGAGTGTCATCCACTTCTCAGCGTCAACCATCATCGGTCTAAATCCACTCCGGAAGCACGCTCAGATCGCACTTGTAAACCACCTGCGCACCAAGCCCTAACCTCTAGCGTCGAATTTGTCGTTTTGCAGGCTTCACGGGTATTCCCCAAGCATCCGCTCATGTTCGCTTTCTGCCTTCTTTGTTCTCTCAACCTTTCCACAGCCACGTCCCTTGCATTCTATTTCGTGTTGCATCGAATAAGTAACATTACATCTATAGTTTGGTGCTACATTTAAGTGATATATACGGCCTCCCTTAAGCTACACCACCCTAACACCAGCTTTTGCGTCCCTAGCACGCTGGCGTATTGCCATCTACACGAGGTAGCCTCGTGGTCGCAAACATTTTCTGCAAAGCATTAGCGTCACCGTTCTGTTAGGACGGTGACAATATGGCCATGCAACATGCGGGCGGGCACTTTGCCCAAATCAACGGTGCTGCACCTGTCGATGCTCATATACAACGACAAAGAATGTTGGCGAATCTGAATGAAACCACTTGGCAACGTATTGGTACGTAAGCATCCATATTGTTAGTCTCAGCATGTCCTTACTGGATACAGGTAACCTCAACGAGATCACGGGCGACCTTGAAGGTGCTCTTTTCGCCTATCAACAGGCGCTGCGGCACAACAATTGGTCGGTCCAATCCCTAACCGCTATATCGCACATCTTGAGAACCCAAGAAAAATTCCCAGAAGCAATGGAGTACCTCAAGAATGTTATCAAGATCGACCCACAGAATGGAGAAGCTTGGGGCAACCTTGGTCATTGCTATCTTATGATGGACAATCTTCAAGAAGCCTATTCAGCGTATCAACAAGCTCTCTACTATCTGCCGGACCCCAAGGAGCCAAAACTTTGGTATGGCATAGGCATTCTATATGACCGATATGGCAGTCTTGAACATGCAGAAGAGGCATTTTCGCAAGTCATGCGAATGGAGCCTGGTTTTGAAAAAGCGAACGAGATCTACTTCCGGTTGGGTATAATCTACAAGCAGCAGCAGAAGTTCGCACAGAGCCTCGAATGTTTCAAATACATTGTTGGAGATCCGCCGAAGCCTCTCAATGAGGAAGATATCTGGTTCCAGATAGGCCATGTCCACGAGCAACAGAAAGATTACGAGAGCGCGAAGACCGCCTATCGCCGCGTACTAGATCGTGATCCAAAACATGCTAAAGTCCTGCAGCAGCTGGGCTGGCTACATCATCAGCAAAGCAACAGCTACCAAAGTCAGGAACAAGCCATCGAATATCTCGAACAGTCAGTGAGCTCTGACAACGGTGATGCTCAGAGCTGGTATCTGCTTGGCAGATGCTATATGGCGCAACAGAAGTTTCCAAAAGCATATGAAGCGTATCAACAAGCCGTCTACCGCGATGGGCGAAACCCAACTTTCTGGTGCAGCATTGGCGTCCTATACTACCAGATCAACCAGTATCGCGATGCTCTCGATGCTTATTCTAGAGCAATAAGATTAAACCCTTACATTTCTGAAGTATGGTATGATCTTGGTACACTATACGAATCATGCAACAATCAGACTTCTGATGCTCTCGACGCTTATCAGCGTGCCGCCGAACTTGATCCCTCAAATACACACATCAGGGCTCGGCTCAACCTGCTGCGCAATGGTGGAGGCCCTGGTTCCTCAACTCAACACAGCGCCCCTGTGCCTCAAGATGTGCATCCACAAGCATACCAGACGGGTGTCGGCATGCCACCAGGTGTTTCCTGGGGCGGCCAAGGAGGGCATACTCAACAGCCACCAAACCAACCACAGGTCGACCCTGCTAGGGTCAGTGAATGGCAGAGAGGCATTGTGGGACTTCATCCACCCCCTCCACAGCAGCCATCACAGAATGGCGCCTTTGAAAGTAGAGAGCCCAACAAGATGCCACCGAGAGCCCAGTCACCGCCAAGAGACGGTCCCCGTCACTTCCATGACTCGAGTCGGCAAAATCCACCTCCGAAGAGAGGATCACCGTCCCCCAAGATGCAGTCGGGCCTCTCTGGCAGGTATCCTCCGGGTCCTCAGACACTTCCGCAAATCAATAACCCACAAGAAAGGACACCGCATCTTGGCCCTGCTCCCAGACCTTCGTCGTCTCTGAACGGAGGCCCAGCACAGCCACCTCAACTCGGTCCATCTGGCCCACAACAAACAGGGAGTCTGCCACCTTATGGTCGAGCATTCAGTCCACCTCAAGAATTGAGACCGTTCCGTGACGAGCGCCCACCTTCTGCAAACTCAAACTATCATCATCCTCCTCCTCTTCCCCCAGCACCGTCCTTCCAGAATGTTAATAATCATCAGCCCACAAGCCAACCCAGTTCTGGTCCGGAAACCATGAGGATCGACCGCGACGAGCGACCTCCATCTGCGATGAAGAGACAGCGAGAGTGGGAACAGGATCAGCCTATGAAGAAACCTGCAAACGAAGAGACGCGAGCGAGACTTGAAGAGCACCCCGTTCGTCGCTATAGCCCCCCCAACAGAACAGAGACTCCACGGGATCACTACAGGCGAAGCTCATCGGAGATCAGAAGAGAGAACGAACAACGTCGGGCTAACGACAACTACCATCCTTCCGAGGCTGCGCACCATCCTTACAGCCTGCAGCCTCATCCGGCACCACCCATGCACCAGTCGAATCAGCAAGCAGCACAGCAACAGCCGTCGCATCAAATTCCATCGATGCACACAATTATGGACATGCCGAAGGAAGAGCCACGAAAAGAGATACAGGAGGCTGCTGCACGTAAGGTTGATGTTGACGAAGATTATGACAACAACTCCGAAGATGATAAGCGAGCGAAAGCAAGTCCCAACGGATCGATCGCCGCGAAGCAGGAACCCCAGAGTGCTCACTAGCGACAGCAACTGATTTCCCTCATGATCAGGAGGAAATTCTTTCTGGATATCTCCGTCAACTATGGGATATCTTTTTCGGAATGCTCCCACGGGACTTGGATACGGTGTTAATGGTGTATAGGGACGCTTCTTGCTTACACAGTATCACAGTGGTGTGGTTGCCCCACCTTGTCTAAGAAAATACGGAGCACTGAAAACTGGCCGGATTGGGACGAGTTACGATAGCATGGAAGACCAGAAATGAAATCCTGAAAATGTACAGCGTTTGAGCGAGCCTGCTGTCTTTCTCGCATGTACTTTTAAGCACACCATGTCGGTGTACATAGGGGCTGGAGGGGAGAAAAATTTCCAAGCTCAATGTCTCATACCAATTCTTGATTCATGAAATATTCTCTAGAAACTCTTTGACATGTTCTGAAGGCCATTGGCCCTGTGTACGTCGGCAAAGTGCGACAACTGGAATGAGCTCATTATAAGTACTCTAAACATATAACGAGACTTCTGAATAGACCATTCTAACACAGCCATCTATTCATTGCATGAAGCACATTGCGCACCGCTCAAGGCCCTTTCCGAATTCAAGCAAGATTCGCTATTATGGACCTTGCCTTACCGAGCGTCGTAAGTACTCGATGGAGTGCACGTGACAATAAAATCTTGGCAATCATTGTGCGCTCCCAAAATCATTCTGGGTCAAGTTTGATACCTCTCTTCGCGCACTCTACACAATCTTCTTTTCCGCCATTCGTTGTCATTCAAAATGTAAGAACAGCCTTTATAGACATTTTATGAGGAAGTTGCTAACAGGTGCTCAGGTCTCATCGAAAATTCGAGGCACCGCGACACGGTAATTATGCTATTAAAGACCCAAGTCCTTTAAAATCATTTGCTAACTCCTACGCAGGTTCGCTGGCTTTCCTGCCCAGAAAGCGAGCATCGAGACACCGCGGCAAGGTGAAGAGGTTGGTTTTCTATAAGTCAGAGCTCGAATGAGCTGAAGCTGAACGTTTCGTAGCTTCCCCAAGGATGACCCTAAGAAACCAGTCCACCTTACCGCAGCCATGGGCTACAAGGCCGGCATGACCACCATTGTTCGAGATCTCGACCGACCAGGTGCAAAGATGCATAAGAAGGAGATCGTTGAGGCTGTAACCGTCATTGAAACGCCGCCGGTAAGACCTTTGTAAAGGTCAAAAAGATGAAAAAGAACAAACTGACAATTTTGGCAGATGATGGCCGTCGGTCTTGTCGGTTACGTTGAGACACCGCGAGGCCTCCGATCCCTCACTACAATCTGGGCCGAACACTTGAGTGACGAGCTGAAGAGACGCTTCTACAAGAACTGGTACAAGTCAAAGAAGAAGGCTTTCACCAAGTACGCCAAGAAGCATGCTGAGAAGGGCGCCTCCGTCACACGCGAACTTGAGAGGATCAAGAAGTACTGCTCCGTTGTCCGAGTCCTCGCGCATACCCAAATTTCCAAGACGCCATTGAAGCAGAAGAAGGCCCATCTTATGGAGATCCAGATCAACGGTGGCAGCACGGCAGACAAGGTCGACTTCGGCTATGGTCTATTTGAGAAACCAATCACGATCGACAGCATCTTCGAGCAGGACGAGATGATCGATGCCATCGCTGTCACCAAGGGTCACGGTTTCCAGGGTGTCACATCACGGTGGGGTACAAAGAAACTTCCAAGAAAGACTCACAAGGGTCTGCGAAAGGTTGCTTGTATCGGTGCATGGCATCCATCTCACGTTCAGTGGACCGTTGCCCGTGCTGGCCAGGACGGCTACCACCACAGAACTTCTGTCAACCACAAGGTCTACAGAATCGGCAAGGGCTCTGACGAGAAGAACGCTGCAACTGAGTTTGATGTTGTTAACAAGACTATCACCCCGTATGTAATACCTCAGTTTCCTGGCGATCCTGATACTAACGAGTCAACAGAATGGGCGGCTTCGTCCGATACGGTGAGGTCAAGAACGACTTCGTTCTCCTCAAGGGCTCCGTTCCGGGTGTCAAGAAGAGAGTCGTCACCCTCCGAAAATCCATGTTTCCCCACACATCCCGAAAAGCCCTCGAGAAGGTCGAGCTCAAATGGATCGACACTTCCTCGAAATTCGGCCATGGTGCCTACCAAACCCCGCAGGAGAAGAAGCAGTTCTTGGGTACGCTCAAGAAAGATCTTGTCGCTGCTTCATAGATTTGTGCATGAAGGTTTGGGGGCGTGGATGATGCTATGTATTCTTGAAGATCTGTGCAAGTTGAACAAAATGGGGTGATCGTACCACTATTGACGCAAGCACCTCGAATTTTCTAAGTAAGGGACGTCGTACATCGCGACACTTTATAGCACAATGGAGTGGTACCAAGCAGTCCTTCAAACACTACCTTTTCGCGCTGGAAGTGATCAGACAATTGGTATTAGCTGCATTCGTATCTAGCTTCAGCTCTATTGGATGATCCTAGTTCGCTTGTCTGATTCCTCCTAGCTTCCTCGTCTTGCTCATGATGGGATCCTTTCATTACGCAAATCCACGCATTACATCTGTCCCTAATATTCATGGATTTCGTACGTACCCCTGCAACTCTGAGCGCTGTTGAGAAGGCAGACCCTTGGCACGGTCTCCCCGAGCTAATGGGTTGGGAGGGATCTTTGACTTGTCAAGCTTGAGCATGATACTCGTCGGTCACGAACAAGTAGTCGTTGAAAGAACGACGTTCCTTTGTAATTTAAGGATGAAACGATGGGGCTGAGGCTGTGCGGCATCCATTTGCCGGCAAGCTGTACACGGGCGATTGATTCTACTTCACGCTACAGGAACGCATTGAAAATAGTGTTCTTCTGTTGCCATTCGCACAGAAAGGAGTTGGGTAATGACTCAGCTTCATTGATACTAACGACGAAAGCTCTTGTGGACCCAATCTTCCTCTTCAAAACATTTATCTGAGCCACAAGATTAGCTACTCAGCAAATTCGACGGACGATCGACAGCCTCAACAAAAGACAAATTCTTTTTAAGTTACTAATGAGTAACATGCTTGTCAGACTGATTGACGATCTAGCGGACGAGGACGATGAGTCTGTTGTTGGCGACTCGACAATTGAAGACCATGAGATCGAAAGCCGGGAGGAAGGATAAGTAGGAGAAGAGCAGCCTCCAACCCATTTACCTCGCACGAGCAGATGGGATTTCGGATGAGCCTACGAGAATAAAAACACTCCTTGGTGTACTGCTCTTCGGTATTGCAGCAGTCTTCGACCTTGGAATATCATCGTCCAGAACCCGAGTCTTGGCAGACACTGCTTTCGCTCGCTGTGAGACTTGCCATGTCAAACAGCTTTGTTGGAAGGCACAGCTGGCCGCCTGTCACGAAGTTTCCTTGTGCAGGTCTGCAATTCTCGCAACGTCTTGGTATAACGAGGAACGGTCTTGACCGATGGATCGGCCTTTGCTTCCATGGAGATGAAGTGCAAGTGCTTCAAGAAGTTGAGATCCTCTTGCTCTTGTTGCTCCTATTTGCGATCACCGTCAAACTCAGTGGTCGCCCACGAGAGAAGTCGCGGCGCATAGTGCGCTTGTGGAGAGCCACTGGGCAAGGGAAGGTGAATTGTTGTTGCCGTTTGCTGACGGAGGCGGTGCCAGGACCCCTGTGATCATTATTCTCATTTACAACAAGGACGCAAGGTCGACATTTGTCGCAGCTTTCTTACAGCGTAGCTTTGAAGACGACGGACCTATCAGGCTATGGGTGGGTATGCATATCCCTCTCCGTCTCGTTTCCATTCGAAAAGCGTTATTTGCCGACAGGACGGTCCAGGCCTCCTTGAGTTTGCCAGGTCTGGCAATTCCTTCTTCTTTGAGTCGGAGGACCTCAAGTTCGGATCGCAGCGGTATTTCGATTCAGATCCTGGACTGTGCATGATTTACAGTGAGCCCAGAACCGTTGATGGAGCCCACATTATGAAAGAATGTGAAGACCACTCAATTTCCTCCAGTATAGCTATGGTGTCCGAGAGGGTCAAGTCGCGAGAGAGGCGGTCTGCCATCATGTTGTGCTTCGTGCGTCCAGAAGTGTCTCAGACAAGAATCCCCAACAATCTGGTCGTCCCTAGCACTACCACTACAAATCCGATAGCCCCTAGCTTCTTCGTGGAAGCTAAAAGCGACAAAGGCCATGCTGATGTTGCCAAGAAATAGGCATGTCATAATGGGGCTATTGGGGCGCGAGCCATGCACAGCCTGCAGAATTATTCTACCAAGGTGTCTGTCTACGATGGTAATGCATACTCATTCACAGCAACCTATCTCGATGGGCAGCTCAAGCTCTACACCACAACCTCAACTGCACTGAAGGCTACCGGGGAACCGGGTGAACATCATATAACCCAACTTGGATCGTACGCATTGACTCACAACGCAGAAAGATTCCGAGATGGGGCTGCACCCTACTGCAACGCGCGAGATGTTGCTGGCACACAGCGAGAAACTTTCGTCGAATCGGCCAACAAGCTTGCAGCTGAGCTGCCTAGCCATGTCCGCTCTTTCACGGAGAATTCCCTCTGCAGTTCCTATGGCGCCTTACTATCCTCCTGCACCGAATCTGTCACATCTCCAACTCGTTCCTCTCCAGTCTCCACCTTCTCCTCAACCTTCCCTCTCACTGTCTCGCCCATGCCTTTCTCCTGCTCCGGCACTGAGTCACTGTCTGCCTTTTCTCCTTTGTCACCTGAAAACGCACCGCCTATCTTTCCAGCGCCTGCACCTACCATACCGCCGGCAAACTGTACGGTTGAGCCGACGCCGTCGCCAACACCTTGAACTGTGCCCACGACACCCTCAGCTAGTCCTCCAACCGTATTGCCGAGCGTGTCGACCACGCCTTTTACTGCTCCGCCAGCGGTCCCACCGAGAGCCATGGCGGCGTTCTGCGCGTTGGACGCGATGCCACCTGGCTCGCCGTCTGTAGTGGGAGTTTTGCCGGCGATTGCATCCCTGTCAAGAGAGAAGTATCGGTAGCTGATCAATGGCGGAGGGTGAATTACATAAGGCACGACGACAGTGGGAGCTACTGGGAATAAGGGGATGGGTACCTGGTCTGCTTCGCGAGATCCTCGCCTTTCTGGTTGCCGGGAAAGAGGTCTAGGTCCACCACCTTGTTCTCCGCTACCTTCACCATGATAGTTAGATTTCAATATGATGAGATACAATGATTTGGGCTGTTTTTAGTGGCGATTCAGCTCGTGACTGCTTCAGTCTTCTCACTTGATCGAGGTGCAGGTGTCCATCCAGCAATATATATGACGTAGAGGGTCAATGTTTTGTGACGTTGGCACTTAGCGCTCGATGACGTGAGGTTCATTCCAACACCTGGTCTTTTACGCGCCCTCGCGCTTCCTCCACGCGGTGGAGTTAACATCTCGCCCGCGATTGGGCTGTGAGCCGAGCACCTTCAGTGTACCGCTGAACACGTGTGGGATGTCCCTCACTTGCTATCGTCTTACACAATACAGACGGCGGCATCAGGCAGATGAGGAGGGTGAGCGGAAAAGTGAGTGCTGTGCAGATTCTACTTGTTTTGATTCGCCAAGATGCGCTAATATTCCTAGTGCTTTGCAAACAACTGTAAGGCATTAAGGCACTCATAGCCATGACGTTTCACGAATGACACAATGCAACCAGGACTTGGAATTTATTGAAGCCCGAGAGCAAACCTTTCGAGGGAACTGATGCGAAACTTGCCCCTTAGACAATCGGCATTAGTCACAAAGTGCTTTGCTCAAAGGACAACGTTTAGGCGAGCACCTTCGAAGCAGAAACAACCCTTCTCTTCCCAGCATCAATCTATTCAGCTCCTTCCGATCCTTACGCCAACACAACCAACAGAATCAGCTTTAGCATCTCAACCCCACTCTTTGCAGGCCTTCTCTACAACCTCTCGCTACTCCCAAATGGCCGACGATACCTCCTACAACACTTTCCTCGCTCGCGCGAACCAAGATCCCCGATCCGGCCACGAGAACGAGGTCAGCTCGACCTCGCAAGCTCGCAGCAAATTCGACCCCTCATCCTTCCAATCATCTAGCGAAGCAATCCCGCCGTCGCTCCGCCAAATGAACGCAACCTACACATCCGACACAGACTCTGACTTCGAGCCCGTGTTCTTCAGCTACGCGTCAGACAAGTTGCCTAGCGTCGAGGAATTTACGAAAGTGCTTGGCGCGAAGGGTGAGAATGCGGGCAAAGTTGAGAAGTTGAGTGTGAAGGAGTTTGATCCGAGGGGCCAGTATAGCGACGTGATCTCGAAAGTGGAGGAGGTCGGGATTGATGATGGGAAGAAGAAAGCAGGGAGTAGAGGGGTGGGAGTGTTCAGAGTTGAGGTTGATGAAAAAGGGACGAGGGTGGAGTACTATGTTCTGGCTGTGGGGGACAGGAATTTGGTTGGAGTTGTTGCGAGGGCCATTGAGAGCTAAAGCTAACATACATAAGCCTTGTTACTCATCAATATGCAACTTAGTTTAACTTAGGCTATCTTGTGCGTATTCTCCGACTGACCTGGCCCATATATCCTGGCATGCAGATCGTTTACGTTGCGTTCATTGCTGTTCAATGGAGATGCATTGTGTGCGATCTTGCACAGTGCAGCCATACTCCCTTTGCATCCGCTATGAAGACCTGCTTATATGCGACGCTAGCCGCTGTTTCGCTTCTGTGAGATCCCGCTCGATGACTTGCACCTCGCCTACTGAGCTGTTCTCTCGTCCATCAGCCGGTGGATGAAGCAGCGTTCGCGTCGATTGCACTTTGCTTCAGGACTTGCAAAAATTAGTAGAGAGTTTTAGCTCTTGCGAATGGCGGTCTTCTGTTTCCTCGCGGGAAGAGATGCACTCAAAGCCAAGGCAATGGATTGATTGCCTGTGTGTTCGAGGCTCCGTGCTTGCGAGGAATGTATGCTACGTACTAGACACGACATTCCCTTGGGCAGCTCGTCAATCTTTGCCCCTAGGATGATCAAGGTAAATAATGGGGAACCAAGCAGGAGTCACTTACGCAAAGATCATGCTTAACGTGGAGAACGGCACGGCCAGAGACATGGCACTCGCACGCTTTAAGATCTGGGTGGCAGCAAGCACAAAGTGCAGTTCACGGGGGACTAAGGCATTCAAGGAGAAGGTTGTCCAGGATAGCCGTGGTCTTAGCGTGCGGTCTTCTGTGCTCGGCTTGTCTTTAGTCGTCTACCGAAAATTTCTGGTTGCCACTTGATGCGCTTCATCTGGTCTATTCTCGCTCTAGGTGATCTCGTTGATAGAAGAATTCCGACGAGCGTAAAAAGTGAGCTCTGCTGGAAGTCCGGGCAGAGCAGGACGATTGGTAAAGGAATCGAGGTAATGATCATGAATTCGAAGCCATCGATGTTCGCTAGTGTTGATTTCTGTGATCCTTTTGTAGTTCAGGTTTTGCAGAGCGGTCAAGGCTTGATAGAGACCGCAACGGTAAGGGTTGTGCTCACAGGCAGCTCGAAAATTCCTGAAAACTTCACAAGCAGTCAGAAGCGTGTTGATTGATCAGCCGGTCACCACATTGTGTGGTCAAAATCTCCTTCTTATCATGGCATGATTCTGTGAGCTGTCAAGCTCATTGTGACGGATTGTTGCGCGAGCTCGTATCGCAAAATCGAAGACGAGGCTGTCCCCGCAGCAAGAGCCACTTAGATCCAGATCAAGTCAATCGTGCCATCAAGACACAGCTTTCACCTAATTTAGCCCGCGGAGAGCGAGAACACGTGTTCAAGGTTCATCTGACGCAGGCAGATCTGCATATCGGGTGGCGTGCCGCCGCACTTGACCAAGAGGCGTCACTGTTCCCATTCTGGTTGACAGCGTAACACAAAGGCGCCAGGGTCCGACGATGGTTTGACATGGATCATGCTAGTAGCGAACGTGGTCAACAGCAACGGCCAGCTGCAATGAACAACGATAATGCTGCCACGACATCAACTGTTGGCAACAGAGGGAGTCAGAATTGGCAAAATGGCCAACCAATTGCCACAAAGCAGATGCAAGATCGGGCGTTCACGATACTCACGAACAATCAGCTGCTGATGAGATACGCACTCGCCAATGACGTGGTAAGCTTCTGATGAACGTATTTTGGGTCTATTCGTTTGATGCACAGAACTTCAGGTATCTGTGATTGTGGTGCGCTACACCAACCCGGCTGAACAGAACTTTGATTTTGTTGATACCGTTCGCATCGAACGCTCGCTAACCTTGTTCTTTCTCATCAGTCTGTACCAAAGGTCAGAATATACCTCGAGAAGTTAGCTGCAGGATTTGAGCCTGAGCCGATCATTTCAAAATGGGATGTGTTTGATGATTAACATGGGGTTTCGAGCTCCTAGCAGCATTCACTAGGACCTAACCTATTGCGTTCAGAGTACTTCCTCGCCGTTTGTCAGATGTTGTATAAGCATCTTCAATGAGTCTGCCTAGGGGTAGTGGATGGCAAGCAAGAAGCACAGCAGCTGGGGGAAATTGACAATCGACGTATCTCAGCGTGAAGATAGGCGGCTGTTTGACAACACTCATCTCTATTCTAACTGCTTCCAACTTGGTGCAGCTGCAGGCCCTTTTTGCTTGCCAAAGTGTCAAGCGATCTCTTGTCCTACAGTGATAGTCGACTGGTGGCTCTCTCCCTCAATCCTCGTATTTAACACTATATAATATGTCGGGTTGATATGTACCTTAATGCGTAACCGTGTTGAACACATGCTATCGTCAATCTTGTCTCTGATCTAGTAGCACTGAATGTGACAGTGCCTCCCGTGAGAAAATCGCCAGAGATCCAAAATGTGGTTCCAATCTAATCAAACGCCTGCTCCGGTACTCTATGCCGCTAATAAACTCGAGAATAGGATATAAATTCATATGCATGATGCGCAGGATGATGCCGCTGAAAAACAGTGTGGACCAAGGTCAGATAATTTAGGCTTTGCAATCATTCATCAAACTATTCCTTGGCCAGGAGTAGCCGGCTTTCTCCCTGCGAGCATGGTTAGCACGTCATTCATCAAATTTAGAAATGGACTTACCAGCTGGTGATGTTCTGGTTGTAATACACCGGCTTGTGCTGCCTGATATAAGCGGTCGTTTCGTAGCCTGGAGGATCGCAAGTCATCATCATGTTGTCGTTCGACTCGTCTTGATATATCCGAAGGTAGTCGATCCTCATCCTAGCTGGAAGCAAATCTGCGATGCCGGTGAAGTTGATGGCCGAAAAGCCGTCAGACATACCGAAATTCATAATGACTGACATTGGTTCCTCGGGTAGAACCCGTTGTCCAACGTTGCCATTCGGACCAAGCGATTGGCCAGTGACTCTCCATGTAGGGGCATCGCCAACGAACCAAGTCACATCACCATCTGCACCTGGGGTGTATTCAAAGGCGTAGACTTGGTACTGATTGCCATCGTACCATTGGTTATTGAGGTTCGTCAAGGCTGAGACAGCTTGTTGGAAAGGTCCGCCACGGTACGTGTTCACAGCGGTGATTGAGTAATCGTACACTTCGATGAATTCGTAGTTCGGATAATACCAGATGTCGAATGGGGCAACCTGGAAGGATTGCGAAACATGCCCAACGACGTTTCCAGCTTTGTCAAAAGGTGCATTTGTCGCTTCCAGCGCATCAATTTCAGGCGCTGAACGTGATTTGCCTGGTGAGGGGTGGTCTTCGCCTTTGCAAGTGCAGGCTGGCAACCGCATGCCTGGAAGATAACTTATACCATCTGGCGAGCTTTGGTTGGGGGTGATGCCTGCATCGCACACATCATCGTAGCTGTACGGCCACATGCCGTCAGTCGTCGCAGCAAACCCAGGTCTTCCCAGATTTCCCAGCGTCCAGAAGCCAGGCCAGAAACCGACGGTGTCTCCGCGACCTGGCAAGGAAATACTTGCTTCAAGTCGACCTCCTTTCATACACAGCTTGTTCCACGTCTGTACCATTCCAGACCGATAATTGAGATTGTGGTTTTGGAAAGCATCAAATCGGAGCTCGAGCACTCCATCATTAGTCACCACAGCGTCCGGGTCGTACCATTCGAGATCAATAGTTACGCCGTACCAGATATCCATCGCTTGCATGTACGGGTCATCTCCATCGTAGAATGTCCTGCCAGGCTTGTTGAATTCATCAGAAAACATGAGCTTCCAATTATTCCCATGGTAGTCTTTCTTCGTATATGCACTCTTTGGCGTATCAGGGTCAATAAGACCAGTCCTGATGTTTTGCAGCAATGGCACTTTTCCAACGTTCAGGCAGTTCGGGTTGTTCTTGCAGGGGTCGGTGTTGGTGGTAAACTTCTGAATGAAAGTTCTGAGCTTGTTAGAGAGGAATGAATAGAGTAGAGAGGATGTACTTACAGAGCAGGATAGCCAATAAACAACACAAGCAGTCCAAGAGTGATCAGTGCTAGTCCCCCCACATTGGCAAAACCACGCTTGGTGAAAACGTCGCAGTCCCTAGACTCATCATCGTCTGGATTGTGTAAGGCGTCATCTTTCTCAATGTCTTCAGGATACAATAGCAATCCAGCGCTTGCCAGAGGCAATATATTGTACTTCTCCGAAACGGTCTGTGTGTTCACATCATCGTCGCTTTCTGCTCTTGACCCGGGGCGAGAGTCCGCAAAAGGGTTCTCAAGCCCTCTCGAATCGCTCGACTCCCAGCTCGATCTTCTTGATGAGAAGGCAGAGAATGCTGGCGACGCTGGGGATTGGGATCCAGGGGATTCGTCTCTAAAAGGTTTCCGATTCCTTGACGGTGGCACTAGCCTGTCTGGAGATTGTTCTTGGAAGAATGGATTATTGGAATGCCGAGGTCTTGTCAAAGAGCGTGATTGCGCAGACAAATCCATCTGTGAAAGGTCCTCAGATTGCGAGTTTAAGCGGATGTGTGGTGGTATTCTCGAGCCCGGGGGGCTCATGTTGGATCCCATAGCGAGATGGCCGAAGCCTATTCGGACTGAGAATGTGACCAGTGATGTATTGGTCGCGAAAGAATGTCGTTAGTGGTGGGCTTCGTCGCTGTCCTGTAGGCGCTTGCGTTGAAATTGGTGAATCAGAAAACAAACAATTCTATCTGCCCGCGGCCTCAATACTATTACCCCGACGTCCTATGCCGGATGATCGCTGATAGCTGGACGCGAAAAACAGTCGGGTTCAGAAACTTGAAGGGATGTGGTACTCAATTCTAGCCGGCAGAATGAGCTTGACAGCGTTCGACGACGGTTTGGTGTTTCAGGGAGCAAATTTTGAAAGGCGCTGCAGAAAATGCTGTCAGCGATGACCTGGACTCGATTGCTGCACTATGACAAGACGTTGTTGTACCACACGAAATGAGCTGAATGATAACGAGCGTATGGTCTGAAATGGACAATCTGCGACCGTGGTAGTTGGCTGCAGAAATCCAAGAAGCCTTTCTCCCCTGCGCTACCTGAATGGAATCCCTAAGTGGATTAGGGGTCTTAGCAATGTTTTAGCAGGGTCAGATTACACCAATCGCGGCTTTCCTGTGCTGCCGTACCTGAAAGTTTACTGGGATTGGCGTCAATCTCAGTTACCGAGCGGGGCCGAGCACATCAAGATTTCTCTGCACAGACCACGACGAAAGGTGCATTGTACATCAGTCAGTACACCATCCTACATAAAGCAGCATACAAAGGGGTATGATGAACAAGGCTGTCGCTGCTTCCGTGTTGGTACATATTATGGAGTGCCACGGTCGTCCGAAATGTTTCACTCCGCAGATGCTAGTAATCACGACAGCAATTAACGCATGTGAAATCCACCGACTATGACCTGGGACTTGGGACAGCACGAACCTACTGTATCTGTCGACATCAATGAACATTGAGCAGATTACGGCGTGCATCATTGATCCGGCTTTCGACCGCAACGACCAGCTTCGAAATCAATTCGAACCCGCCCATGGCCAACGTCCCCTGCACGAAGGCTGACTGCTCTAGATTTGACCATGATGCCGCTCCAAAACGCCCAGAACCATGACGCGCAAGCTTCCGCCGTGGTGAGCGACGCTAACGCCCTGCCCTGCACCACAAGCAGTCTCGCAAAACGACAAAAATCCATGGTCATCAAAGACGTGAGCATGACTCGACAAATCATTCAGCGACGCTCTCTTTTTGTGATCGAGTAACAAATCTTTGCACCATCTACGGCAGAGGCAAATGTACTGTTCATGGCGGTACTCCCCAAAGTAACCTGGATACTCGTTGCTAACCCACTAGATTGCTGAAATTGCCAGCCTATGCATGAATTACATACAATCAGTCTCTGATTCTTCCGAGCGGCAGATAGCATACCAGCTTGCAAAGCCTTCGATCTCATTGTTAGTCAGCCGCCATCATAGAGCGCCTACCAGGAACATTTCATAAATGCGCATGAACTTAGCAACAATCGCCTCCAAATGGAAGATGACCTTGCTGCCCTGCTTAATCCTATGTTCGTAAAAGGCTGCCCACTTCACCACATCAGCTTTAAGCGTAGGGTCAACTTGCTCCACGAGCTTCAAGCACAAGATCTTGATGATCATGGTAGCAGGTATGCAATGTGTGAGCAGGTCGTATAGTTTAGCTCTCACTTGCATGATCATTTGTGGACTTCGCTCTTTGATACAGTCCTGGGCAATCTGAGAGATGAGCACCTCCCAATCGGGAGGTGGAATTGGTGTCTTGTCGCTGACGTCCGGATTTTGAGCGTACACCGCTTCAAACATGAGGAGCGCACGCCGTAGATTTCTCCCGCTCTCACGAGCTATCCTTTCATTAAGGGCCGGCACAATCTTCCAGTTCTCTTTCTTGCCTGCTACATGCAAAGCCTCACAGATCTCTTCATGCGTTGGGGCAGCAACTCGGACAAGCAGTGTCCTTGATCGGATGGGAGCTATGATGCCTGCGGTGCTGTTTGCAACAAGTATGAGCCGAACGTTGTTACTGTATTTCTCCATCGTCCTTCTCAGCGCCGCCTGCGCGTCTCTACTTAGTCCGTCTGCCTCATTTATCACAACGACCTTAAATCGTTGTTTTGCATTAAGGTCAACTTGCTGTGTCTGAGCGATCTCTTTTAGAAGCTCTTGTATCACTACCCGGTCGTAGGTTCCCACGTCAGAGGGTGTTATCTCGAGATGGTAGACTGATGAAACGATGTTGAATTCCAGTTTTCTGCTCGAAGACGTTTGAAAGATTCGTGCATCAATTTTGATTTTCTCCGCGCCTGGTCCGTAGAGGGCTCGTAACGTTGCCAGAATTCTGGTTTTCTTACCGGCTCCTGATGGTCCATAAAATAGCATATGAGGAAAATCTGCAGATGCCGCCTCGTACATATAAGCATGCTTTCGTCAAGGTAAACGCCTAACGTACCAGAGAAGCTAACCTTTCACTGAGTTTGACATGATAAGTGAGTGCGTCCAGTGATCGAGGCCTTGACTTATCAACCAGCAGCGACATCGCGTATTGAAGATCAAAGTGGTTCAAGAGTAAATGGTATTAATCGGAAGACTTTCGAGAAAGCGAAGCTACAACGCGTCATGACAAAAGCACGCGTGCTTTCCAAAAGTGGTTAAAGTGGTTACAGTAGGGGGTACCTGCAGTAAAAGCGAAATCCTTGAGTACTTCGCAGAGAGAGCACTCGAATACGTCGCTTAAGCGTCCTTTGATACTCGCATTTGCCTTCCGCCTTCGTATTGACCGAAGAAACTTCAGATTGTAGTGCTCTTCCCAAAAGAAATAGCAGAGTTTCCTTCTGCCTTCTCTTTAAACGTCCCGCTGAAGGACTTTCGAATTGTATCGTGCCGAACATGGTCACTAACATCAAACATGAATACTTCATACAGTCAAATCCTGGATCGCCATCTCATCGCCAACGCCGACGTTGCGAATGTATGGAATTTCCTGCCAATAGGGAGGCTCAGGGACTAGTAATTGTCCCCTCAATTGCAACGAGAGTTTCCATACACCGCCGAACGCTTCGCATCTCGTCAAGCAACTTGTCAATGTCCTCAACATCCCTTTGCTCTGAAGGTGCAGCATCGACGAGATCATTGAGCTGTCGATCACAGAGATCTAGGAGATTTGCTTTCGTCTCATGCAACCTGCGTGCTGCGTGAAGAGTATTAGCATAACTTGTGAAGTTCGAAGCTGAAAACCCTACATAAATCTTCCTTGGCTGTGATGTCGGCCACAACCACTCTCAGCAGTCTACCTGCGAGACTGTCAGGAGGAGAAACTGGTACAGCTCCCGCCTGGGCGACCCCAAACTCGTTCCCATTGTCATCCGCCTGGGTGTCTCTATTTGGTCCCGATACTCGACTAGATCGCTCACGATCTAGTGCGCCGATTCTTTTGATCTCATTAACAAGATGGTGGGCGGTGTCGATCCTTGGGCTAATATCGACGTCCATTGGGATTTTTCCGGTGTTCCAACAGCCAATTTGACGAGCAATTATGTCTCTGACAGTGAAACTGTGGAAAGAAAACTTTCCACCTGAGCCGGCTCGCTGGAGCACGAGTTCAGTGTGGTGGCTGAGAGTACTAAGAAAAAACTTGTGCTTCCAGGAAGTATGGAAGTTCACACGTCCCTGTCGTCCGCTTTGATCTATCCCTCTTGCAGCCACATGCTTCTCGTGCCGTTGCTGCGCTATTTTGTCCGAAGAGCGTTACTGTGAGGAGAGCGGTACAGATCACGCGTGACAAACATTTCCAGTCGCACTGATATCATATCCGGCCGCCCTTTGTATTAGACATGCCGGGCAACTTGACTGCGCAGAGCCCCACTTATGGCCAACTGACACGGGATTACAATTTGACGAACGAGAAGCGTGGCGTGTCTCATTGAGACCAATGAAAACAACGATCCTGACATGTTCAAACACCCGCTTGGAATCAGAGGAAGTAAGACCCAATAGTCCATCATTTGAACGCACTAATGAATTATACGAAGAATGGAGTTCGGGTTACGGCCGGCTGTCACTAGTCTGGCTCGTTTTCCATGAAACATTTTTAATTCGTCAGGCACTTCTTTACTGGACTGTTTAGACGAATCACAGGAGTCTGCTACTGATTACCAGATTGCCAATCAATTATCGCGAAGTCAACATCCGGGGCCATTCTCAGCTGCAAGGACAACGTTAAAGGACGACGCAGAGGTAAAACGGTGCTTACTGAAGCAATATTGACATAACGGGAAGTTAAGCGCTTTTGCGAACGCTAAATTACCTCCATCAGCGCAAATCAGAGTTGCGAGGGGTGGGGCATAGTTTAAATAGATTGTGGAGGTGAGAGTCATGTTTCACAAGAATGTCATCGTGCAGCACACTTTATTGAGACGAATGTTTCTTAGATATCATTGCGGCCACGGTGACTGTTCAACAAAGTGCTGCTCGGTAGGACACGTTGTGTGCGGCAACAGAAAACACCTACTTACTCCAGACCCAAAATGCAAGTCCTTTGCCCTACGCCCCAAAGGAGGCTTCACCCAGCTTGAATTGCGAAGCAATTTTCAGATGTCTGACGATGCTAGTCTGGGTTCGCTGGCGTTCGCTTCAAGCCAATGGTTCCGCGAATTTCACGACGTGGACATGGAACAGAACACATACAACTGACAGACTAGAGCAGAGCTGAGGACCAAACCGGACATAATCAGTGACGCTGTGGGCTGCCGTTCTCTTACCGGCGATCCGACTTTGTTGCCCACAAAAGGGCGGGCGGCACAACGCACCTCGTCGGATCTGCAAACTCTTCGGAGCATACCAATGGTTGCATAAAGGATTCGAACCATAATCCACAATATCTATGCCACGATGTTCGTGCAACGGTTTATAGCCCTACAATAATTTTTGCCGATAACGAAACACGACACTAGCAAACTGGCGCCAGTTCGACTTGCATGACAGAAGTGGCACGTTGTTCTCGACACTTCTTTTACAGTTAAGCTACACAGTCAGCGGAAAGACATGAAACTATTCGCTCGAGCATTTCCAGTTATCCTTCCCAGTCGGCTTGCTTGGATATGCAACTACTCAAACGGCTATAGTGTATTCTGATTGATTCACACCTGCCTTTGCATAGTGAAGCGATTCGTGCAAAGGTGCACGATCCATTGTGATTGATACTAGCCACGCAGGAGCAATCAAATAGTTGCGGACCAGCGCAAGAGCGTATCACGCACGAGAACGCGAAGCACCAGCGCGAGGTTATCTGAAATCACGGCACACTACCTCGCAGAAGGAGGCGACATTTATGGACTGGATGATCGTAAACGGGCGCTCACCGGATTGTCGCTCCATGCATGGATCATCGTGCGCGAAGGTACGATCACGCTTTCCCATTCATCAGGAAGCATTAAAACACCGCTGCGGCTGGCCAGATCCTGCTAGTTCATACGATGATACCCCTTCCCCGCATGAATGAATACCATCTTCTGAAACTTTCAGTAGGAACGAGGCGAAAATATCAAATCATTTTCGTGTGTTGCTTGCCAACCCCTCTATAGATGCCAATCAGATGTATGTAGTTGTACTCCACCTTTACCAAAGTAATACCCCGAGTCATGAAGCACTATGTTTATCAGCACTTGATGCAGATTTGACGTATCAGGGAAGAGGACCACCAGCTGCATATCGTCAAAAAACGGGGTGGTAGACTATTGGCTATCAACTCAGATCGATGGAAATTCTCGAGTTAGGATCAACCTTGCAGTAAGTCCTTTGTACATGTTAAATTCATGCACTGCAGATGTCCGTCACTAGCTTCAGGCAGGAGAACAAGTGAATCCAAAGTGTCTTGTGACATTCTCTTAATGAAGATCGTACTTTCAAATCTTGGTCACCGACAATCTCGTCGGAAGTGGTTCGATTTAGCTTCCGGTTTCCTGGTTCCGAGGAACTAGCTGTTGACGGCAGGTAATAATCGTTGGTGGGAACTCGTCCGGAAATCCCCCAAACTGACTTAGGAACCCCCGCTCGTAATAGTTCAAGAATCTATCGACCTCGCTTACGTCCCGAGCAGTACAACTGAGATCCACACAAGTTGGATCTTTGAGTCGTTCAGGGCGTCATAATCTCGACGAAGCGTTGCAATTACTTGTCAGACACCCCTCCCCCCCCGTAGGAATTGCGTTGATGAAGAAGGCACTCAAAATCTAGCATCCGCGCCTGTTCGTTACAACTTCCGAGGAGAACGGACGAATGCACTACTATTTCCAAGAGCAGTTTACAGTACGCTTGACGCGCAAACACTTCGAAGCTGCGAACGCTCTCTACCTCGACTTTCATTCCAGCCTGGTCGAACGAACGCGGGATAGTCAACTTAGACCCTAGATTAGCTTTTCGCTAAGACTCGCTTTGGGGCTCTCACGTCTCTCGCCCAGGCTTGCCAAACATCCATGGACCATAAGTTCCTTGTGAAGACTGCTGCAATGACAGCTGTGATACAATCAGCTAAGACATCCTGTACGTTCTAACCGACTTTTGCTCTAGTTCTGTCGGAGGCCGAGACGGCTGTGCCTCATGCCAGTGCTATAATGAGCAAACACCCAGGCCCATTGCTCTTGGATCATGCACTATGAGTACCAAGCGTATTTCAGGGTTTTACTACAGCGCACCAGAACATCCGAAAGCCTCCATCATGCAAAACCAGTCATGCTACGCGCGTCATGATCCAGCGGAAGCTTTTTCTACATCGAAAAGTAGCCCTCCCAAGGACAGTGGAGTCTGAACGCCATCAAGAGCGAGCTTTGTTGGCTGCATAAGCATCTAAAATGAAGAACGTGCATGTACAGGGGTCCTGCGTAATCTTTAGAAAAATGTGGTAAAAATGGGCCTGATT